>JABCKB010000276.1:0-185189 GCA_013184455.1 Fusarium continuum
TTTTTTTTTTTTTTTTTTAATCTGGAGACGCTCGAGATCCAAGGCCAGCGGCTCCCAATGCGCAAAGTGTCGTCGCCAATCACTGTAGTTATCTTATTGACCCCGGCCCCTACCTCGGCCTCTACCACCACGGCCCCGTCCACGGTCACCGCCTCGTCCACCATGGTCTCCTCTTGACTGTCCTCCTCGTCCGCCTCGGAAACCGCCCTGCTGGCCCTTCTGTGACTCGCTGACCTGGTCGATAATCTCATCTGGCACTCTCAGATATTTGATCTACTGCTTGTCAGCCTCGTTCCCTCTAGCCACGGAAATCCGATCATTCGACACTTGCGACATACGTTGTTTCCCTTAACATAGACCTCCGGTAACCGCACGAATCTATCGCCCTCCTGTATTTCATCCATTAGCACATCCCGGCTCAAGCTATCGCGGTTGTGGCCGAGGGGCGCATACCGGACTTGTCTGCACCACCTCCTTGAGTGTAAGGTTCATCCATGTATCACATGAAACGAGGTGGCCGTTGAGCGTCTCGCCGTTCTTGAGCTCAACCAGCATAGGGTGGCCTTGGGCCGCGTTAAGTAGGCCGAGGGGTAGCTATCTCATGTTAGCGTCTGTTACAGATTGTGCTGTGCCGTGCCGTGCCGGGGACAGAAAATTGCGAGGTGTTCACAGTTGCTCCGTAGCTCGGCGCTGGGAAAATGTGCGAACGTACCATGTCGTCGGGTGTTGCGCCGGTAGCTATGTGATGTATGATGCGCGCGCTGGAAACAGAAGGTTGAGAATGGAACAGCTCAGTGGAGCGCGGCTGTTCGGTGAGGCCCAAGGTGAGAGGTGAGAGCGGTTGCGGGCGGCTAACGCCTCGTGAAACGCATAGCCCCCGCTTGGTGAGCACGCGGCTGTCGCGGAAGGACGGAAGGCTTCCGCCCAATGCAAGGCACAGAGGGTAACTCAGATTTCTGAGCTTCTTGCGACACATCCTCTGCCTCAACATTGATGTCAATATCGGCCACATAATTGCCCAGCCAGAATGCCCAGCCCGCAACTGGCTTACGATGGGCTATGGCGCTGTCTGTGTCCAGCATTTGACAAGCAAGTCTTGTCCAGGGCCCTCAATGCTTCGTTTCATGCGCAAAGTTCGAGCCGACGACTTCGAAATGTGAATACAGCCCAGCACCGGCGGCTTGGAACAATCTCTCCTGTGGACCTAGGATCTCTTAGCAGGGCGCGTCCACTGAATTCGCCTCACAAGCAGCCTGATACTGAGCAACAACAAGTCGAACCACAAACCACCTCGAACCCCGTCCTTGGTCCCACATTGCCGGACCTGGACAAGGTGTCGACACCAGATATTGTTGAAGCCCTTAGAAGGTTACGGATGCCAAAACAAGCTGGAAACCCTGTAGTTCCATCAAACAGGTTTCTGAGAATCACCAATGTGGTCAGGTACCTTGTCAAATTTCGAGAATATCCTCTCGATTCATTAATTTACGAAAGCATGATGGCTGCCATGGCCGATCCTAAGGGCTCAAGCGAAGGAGTTCGCAGATTGATAGACGACATGCGTGACCAGAAAGTTCCGCTTACTGCGGACACGTGCTACCTCGCCCTCGAAGCTCTCACTGTCCACCCCGAGTATGTCCTGCGTCAAGAGATCATCCAATTGATGCACGATTACTGGTTTGAATTCACCATGTCTGCGAAGCAGAACATTGCAGTGGCGTTGCTCCGAGAAGGCCAGCATGAACTGGCCATGGATAAATTCACTGAGCTAATAGCAGGCTCCGAACACGTCGATCTTTGGGTCTACGATGTCTTTATTCTGGAGTTTGGTAGAATGGGCTTCCTTGATGAGAAGCTTCATATACTCAAGAAAAGAAAACATGCCCAAGGCACGGACTCACCCTTCAGGAATGTTCAACTGATGGCGTTGGATATTTTTAGCCGGGCGTTCCACCATGAAGGAACACTACTGGTGTGGGACGATGCTGTCAAGACCTCGGTTCTCAACCCTTCCAACGGCATCCTCGAAAGCGTTCTGGGGACTGGAGCAAGGCACGGCGATACTAAGATGGCCCGTCAAGCTCTCAATAAGCTATCAAGCCATGGGAAGCTCGCCCAGCAACACCACGATGCTATCGTCGAAGCTTTTGCTAATGCAGGAGATATGGAGAGCGCGTTCAGCACGTTGAAAGTGATGCAGAAGGGTGGATGGCTTGTAGATCGAGGAGTTACGCGGCCTGTCTATCGGGCACTACTCAAGAACCACGAGCTCATTGACAAAGCAGTCTATACCCTGGAAAGCATGAAAAAACAGGGCCCTGTTCCCTTGGACGCAGTTATGGTTACGGTCGAGGCTGTGGCTCGAACACGGACTTCAGAGGCTGCCATGCCTCTTTTCCGCGATGCCTACGTCCTCAGCGGCAAACATCCTCGATTCATCGACATCGGGCACCTCCTCCGCCACAGCGTCAATACGGAGACGAAGTATGAGCTTGCAAAGGCCTACAATGCCGAAATTGCCAGGATGGACTTCAGGACCGTAACAACGACGAACCAGGTGCTTGTGCACCGTGAAAGCAACTACGATGCCGCCGTTGCCAAGTCGCACGTGGACAAAGCAGGGGCTGCGTTCGATGTGATGATTCCAGCCTGCGCAGAGATGGGTGATTTTGAGCTGGCACTCAAATTTATTGACCATGCTCGGGCTGCAATGCCGCAGTTTGTCGAGGCACCAGGTGGCAGGCAGGTGCCCGATTCAGCGCTGTGGCGGTCTGCGGAGTGGGTTGAGCCATTCGTCAAGAGTGCCCTCGATGCGCAGCATCCTGCGGTGTGGGATTTTGTAGACCTGTTAGATCGAGGCAACGACGCCCCAGCCCAGATGATACGCCGGGAGCTTCAACGGCGGCGCATAAAACGACGTGCCGAGGAGAGGACTGACGATTTGGCAAACATCCTGGGTCAACAAAGAAAGGCATGAGGCTGGTACCTATGGGACTCGTCGGTAGAGCTGGTCGAGGGTGAACAAGACGAGAGCTTGGAGACTAGACTATAACGTTACAATAGTTACTGTTGAGCTCGCGACTCACCGTCCAGTCAGGTCAGCGACGAGTGAGGATGGGATCCATCCAACTAGTGTAAAACAGGATGTACTACAGTACAGTACTGCATGTCGTATGTCGCTGCACCCATCATCGGACAGACCAGCTGTGGTGAATGAGTGTCAATGACGTGATGAACATGATGATGATATCTCCCTTCTGCCATACGCTGTTGCTACGAGAGCTTGGGCAAAATGGGTTGGTATAACTTATCTTACGGCCAGGGCTATCACATTACAGTAAGCAGGGTCCCGGGGTATCCGGTGCTTTGGGATGTCAGAGTATGCTAGCTCGGGCTTGGGCAAGGAGTCGGCGTCGATCTGTTTATCAGGGTGATATAGAGTTAGTCGGCCTCACGTTATGGTGATGGTGCTCGGATGCCGTTGGATAATGTGGTGACTAAAGGAGAAGAAGCAGAAGAAAAGAAGCTCATCCGTGGGGGAAAAGTCAAGTGAGTCATACAGAGACTGCTAAATAATATGTTGAGTCCCTAGATTTGGAAGATATTGGAAGATACCGGTATTGTAACATGACTTAGAGTTGGCCCGTGTTGATTAATCTTCCGGGTCTCGGCAATGAGGCTCCTCCGAACCTGGAATAGGGCCACGCAGGACCGGGGAGACGTCACACCGAGGGTGATTAATCCAGGGGAGTGCCGGCCTCTGATTGGACGATCTACATGATTTGCGACCGGGACATGGGGCGGATTGCTAAGCTTTGCAGGCCTCGCTTTGCACTGTAACTTAGGGCGGAGGATCTGACTCCCTTTTTTCTTGCCAACTTAGTGCTGATAAGACTGTGTAACCTTCCATTGAGATGGCATCAAGATGTGTCTTTGGGGGGTAGGGGGGTTTCTACTCACTCGCTGGCAGATGTAATGGGTTGGCAATCTTTCAGGAAATATGTGCAGCTTAGATGAGAAATGGTGAAAAAACATATGTAATTCGCAAGATGTAAGAGAAGGAGAGAGAGATAGAGAGAGATATCAGGCTGAGTTCCAAGAGAGAGAAACCCCGAGAAAGAAGAGGGTGAGCGGCCAAGACGTGTATATCATCTACCTACCTAGTTAGTGCTCAGTGCTCACAGATCTACAGTCCTAGAGGCACCCGGGCATCCGAATCTCAAGTGACGCCATATAATATAGATTTCTTTTAAGAGGACCTAGTGGTGGTCATCATCATCATCTTAGCTAAGAAAGATAAAGTGACAGTCTTGTCTCAGATTCCAAACCACGGGTCTGGGTATTGTGTTGTACTGTATCTCGCTTAGATAGCAGACCTCGCCTTTCGGTGATAACTCTAAACAACCCTCCAGCCCAACCACAGTTCTTGGGTCAGCCCTAAACTCCGCTTAGGTCCAGACTATTCCATTTGTACATCCCCTCAGTTGAGTAATGATCAACTTCTAAATAAGTTAGCACGTCTGTACATATGAAACTTCTCACAGCACCGGGCACCGAGGAGCGTGTCAGCAGGGATTGGTAATGATATCAGACTTGTTGGTCCGAAGTGGCTTGCATGCCTGACGTCCGTCTGCTCTCTAGACTTACTACACTGCAGTATTACTGTGCTAAGTTAAATGGCTAACTCCGAGACCTGGGAGCCATGGCTTGCTAAGCTCCGTGATGTATGAGCTTGATTACCCAGCGAGGAGGGATGAACAGAGATGTGCTGTCTGGTGCTGACGAGGATATGAGTATAAGATAGATTGCACGTCTCAGAATATTTGTATCGTACCAGATCTCTACTGATCAGTAAATAAGCTTAAAGAGAGACTCCTCGGAAGCCATCCAGTAGAGCAGTCACTGGTTGATAGTCGACCTTGTCTCAATATATCAGCTACTACACAAACTCTCCAACATGTCAAACCTCATCAGAGATGCTCCCCTGGGGCAGCTCATCCGCTTCGTCACCCGCAACAAATACCTCCAGTACCCAGAAGAGAAGCCCGGCTTCCAGCTCCCCGAGTCATGGAACGCCGTCATCAACAACCCCGACGCTGTCGTCGACGAGAGCTCTCCTAACAACAACAGCAACAACAACGCCGTCCTCACCGGCACCGCCATCGCATCCTCTGCCTCGTCCACCGTCGCAGCAGAAGAAGACCCCAAGACCAAGCCCGAGGACGAAAAGGAGAACGACAAGGAGAACGACAAGGACATTGAGCGCGCGGACCCAGCTCCCGTGAGGCTGCATCGCTCGCGGTCGCCTCAGGAGACGCAGGCCTACACGGTTGATCGTCTCGAGGCTGATGAGGAGCACGATGTGGAAAAGGTCAAGTCCATCCCCGTTGTGCCCAAGCGGACAAAGGATGGATCCATCCTCGTGGACTGGTACTACAGCGACGATGACGAGAATCCTCACAACTGGACCAACAACAGACGCATGGGCGTTGCTGTCATTATCTGTCTCTACACCTTTGTCGTGTATACTTCATCAGCCATCTACACCTCCTCCACCGAGGGTGTCATGCGCGCCTTTGGCGTCAGTCAGCTCAAGGCCACGCTGGGTCTGTCTCTCTATGTCCTCGGCTACGGTATTGGTCCTCTCATCTTTTCACCCCTGAGCGAGATTCCTCGCATTGGACGTAACCCCGTCTACATCGTCACCATGTTTCTCTTCGTCATCATCTCCATCCCCACAGCCGTGGTCAAGAACTATCCTGGCCTCATGGTCCTCCGGTTCCTCCAGGGCTTCTTTGGCTCGCCCTGCTTGGCTTCGGGTGGTGCTTCTCTTGGAGACATCTACAGTCTCATGGCTCTTCCTTATGCTATGATGGCCTGGGTCTCTGCTGCTTACTGTGGACGTAAGTTTCTCTTCTTCCCCCTCTCCTTCGCTCCAAGTCTCATCAACTAACTCATTTCATAGCTGCCCTCGGCCCTCTTCTTAGCGGTTTCGCTGTGCCCGCCAAGAACTGGCGCTGGTCTCTGTACGAGAGCATCTGGGCCTCTGCCCCTATCTTCATCCTCATGTTCCTCCTCCTCCCCGAGACCAGCGGTGCAAACATCCTTCTCCGTCGTGCCGAGCGCCTCCGCAAGCTCACGGGCGACCAGCGCTTCATGTCGCAGAGTGAGATCGACCAGCGCCACATGAAGGTCTCTGCCATTGCTGTCGATGCCCTCATCAAGCCCATGGAGATCACCATCAAGGACCCTGCTGTGCTGTTCGTGCAGATCTACACTGCCATCATCTACGGAATCTACTATTCCTGTGAGTCTCTTCGCTCCATCGCTGGTATCCCAGTCAACTAACCCTGCTCCAGTCTTTGAAGTATTCCCCCGCGTCTACCCCGTCGACTACGGCATGAACCTTGGCCAGATCGGTCTCGTCTTCCTCTGCGTTCTCGTCTCATGTATCATCGGCGTCGTAGCCTACGTCTGCTACCTCTACTTCTACATGGACCCTCGCATCGCCAAGCACGGCTGGCCCATCCAAGAGTCTCGTCTCGTCCCAGCTCTTCCAGCCTCTATTGGCCCTACTGTTGGCCTCTTCATCTTTGCCTGGACAGCCCGATCCTCTATTCACTGGATCGTCCCAACCATCGGCATCACCATCTACGGTGCCACTGTCTTTGTTGTGATGCAGTGTATCTTTGTCTACATCCCCCTCAGCTACCCCATGTACGCTGCCAGCC
Source organism: Fusarium continuum (assembly GCA_013184455.1). NCBI lineage: Eukaryota > Fungi > Ascomycota > Sordariomycetes > Hypocreales > Nectriaceae > Fusarium > Fusarium continuum. The sequence continues at coordinate 6,732 of JABCKB010000276.1, forward strand.
TCTTCGCCGCAAACGACTTCTTCCGGAGCGCTCTCGCCTGCGGTAGTGTGCTCTTTGCCCAGCCTCTGTTCGACAACCTCGGCGTTGACAAGGGTACGAGTCTTCTCGGCGGTCTGAGTGTCATTGGCATCATTGGTATCTGGCTGCTTTACTTTTACGGCGCCAAGCTGCGATCTCTCAGCAAGTTTGCTATTTATGAGCATGTTGAGTAGATGGAGCGCGATACCCCTGAATGAAGCTGTATACCCCCTCTGTTTTTGCTTACTCTTATTGGAATACCTTGTACGACATGATGAGATGATAGGAATAGCAATGTGATAGAAACGCCATGCAGTGTAGAGAGATTGAAGAATTATAGATCCCAATTCATACCTAGGTAGTCAAACACAGATAATCACAACGTTGGTTTAAAGCAGTGTGTTCTGCTTAAAAAAAAGCCATCACATACACCAAGTGATGGGTGCTCCAATAATCCGCAATGTTCGACTTTCTGACATTACTGGGCATCTCTAGATATGAAACACGAATGCACCAACTCAAATTGAATTCGAATAGTCGCCCATACTGAAACCATTCCGCTAAATAAACTTGTTCGCCAAATCCGCCCGAAGCAATTTCGTAAGCCACAGATAACCTGTATGCACCTGAATAGTCCGATCTGACCCTTAAACGCCCGACCAGGGTTCGTAGCTGTAGCCAGATGACTGGCCCCCGGGATGAATAGAGGAACTGTGCGAGTTCTGGAAATACCAGCCTGGCTGTTGCTGCTGCTGGTTGGATGCCTGACCCTGCTGGTTCTGGTGTGTAGATCCAGAGTAAGATGAGTAGTTCTGCTGAGGCGGCGGCGGCTGCTGCTGCTGCTGCTGCTGCTGCTGCTGCTGACTGTAAGAGCCGCTGCTAGCACGAGTGTGATGCTGCTGTGCGCCTGCACGCATATTAAAGTTCTGGCGCGAAGACGATGATGGCTTGGAAGCTGTCGTCTGGGCATAAACATTCGGGGTTTGGTACGATGAGTTGGTGCCGTACGAGCGGTCGTTGCGACTCGACGAGCCAGACCACTGGTTCGTAGTCGAAGAAGTAGCTTGATAAGATGTGCTCATAGTAGTGGGTGTTGCTGAAGCTGCCGACATGGCTGGCTGATGGCTCGTCGCACTGTTAGTGCCGCTGTATCGCCCATAGTCATTATAGCCAGAGCCACTGGCCATGTGTGAGGTATCGTACTGAGAGCCAGCTCGTGTGTTTTGCTGCTGGCTCATGTCGGTGGGAGGAGGCTGATAGCCTCGTGAGTGATCAGTAACAGGTGTCCGTGACTGGTTTCGCTGGCTTGTTCTAGATGCCGTGCGAGGAACCGCAACTTGCTGGTAGGGAGATGTGCGAGCTTGGGCCATCATGGCCGCCGCAGCGACTGGCGATTGACGTGCCTGTGCCTGTGCCTGTTGCATGACTGTGCTGGACAACCCTGTCGCTTGCTGGGCTCCATCATTTGCCATGCTCTGGTTCTTCTGTCGTGTCCCCCGACTGGATCGGATATCGTGGGACATTTGTGGTGAGACCGGAGCCATTGTCGTCGCGGGCATGGTCGTGTTAGAACTTTGAGCCCAGTCTGAAGGCTGTGGGTTTGCGGCAGACACACTTTGCCCAGTCGAGTGGGAAGGCTCGGATGGGAGGCTTCGTCGCGTTCTGCTGCTACTATTGCTGTTGCTGACAGTACCGCTACCAAAGGCTGCCCACCGTCTTGTCTCAGAGGGAGCAATTGTTCCAGCTGGAGCTGGAATAGGAGGAGGAGGGTGATGCATTGGCTGCGTTACTTCCGGCAGGGCATGAGAGTAGTTATCTCTCTGCGACGCTGCCACGCCTGAACCAGTAGTCAATGACTGCGAGCTGGTCGAATAAGGGTCTGGCTGCGGTAAGACCAGGCCAGACGCAGACTGGTAGTAGTTGTTTTGTGTACCACCGGTGTCCTGAGTTTCTGTGTTGGTGTTGGTGACCATGTTTCCGATATTCATCTGGGGATACGAGTAGTCCTGTGAAGTAGTTTGCTCATCGTTTTCTTCCTGGTCGGGATCTTCTCCTTCAGCGTCTCCCGGCTGTTCTTCCTCTTCCGCCTCCTCTTCCTCTTCTTCGTCCTCTTCATCGTCATCTTCAACAACGACAGCCTCGGACTTTTTGGCTTTCTTCCCCCTGTTTCTTGGTTTCTGGGGCGCATATTCACATGCAGTCCCGTGACTGGAGCATTCAGTGCAGGTAGGCCTCTCCCTTGGACACTTTTCCATGTTAGCTTGGTGACACCCAATGGTGTTGAGATAGGTTCTTACCTTGGTCTTTCGTGCCTTGCAGGGGAAGCAAGCTGTCCGCGACTTGCCCATCTTCCTCGCTTTGCGCTTAGGTGTCGAGGTTTCGTCGGCAGTTTGAGACGCTACTGCTGCCTCGGTATCTGTGTTCACATTGCTTTGAGCGCTGGACTGCGGCACAAGCTCCTTGGTGGTTCTGGGTCCAGTTGAAGTCGTCTGGCTGCTTTGCGTAGGGGAACCGTTCGCTTGCGCTGAGCCCTCCCTGTTACCAGGATGGACAATCCGGAGGCGTTCTGCGCCGTACTTGACAAGCATATTCAACGACTCTCGCTGCAACTCTGGTGCCTGGTTGGCAAAGATGTTGAACTGTTCAGCTGACAAGGTGGTAGGATCTACACCAGCGTTGCTGAGCATTGTCGTGGCTGCCTCTCGTCGACGTGCTGCTTCGGCTGCCGAGACATTAACCGGGAAAGCGACTGAAGCAGGTTGGCCGCCTGTCTGCTGGGACGCAGTTCCATTTGCCGTTGCTGGTGCGTCGCCTCCCACCAATCCCTGCGGGTAATCATTGAACCCATGCTGCCCAGAGTTATCTGACGCTTGCCCGCCGTTTGTGTACGAGGGGCCTGCTTGATTCTGCCCATCAACTGCTGATGCTCCAGGATAATCTGGTGGGATCATGGGTCCATCTGTTGAATCAGTAGGTTGAGATGCGCCGTTGTTCTTCTTCTTCCGTTTCCGAGGATTTCCATTCTCGTCCTGCGCCTTGATGGAGTCTCGCTTCTTTCTCTCCTTCTTATCCTTCTTCTCACCTCTAGACTTCCTTGGTGTCTTCTCCTTGGCCTTCTGTTGCTGTTCTTGTAGTTTTTGAGCGCCGGGTCCTAGTTGGCGAGGAGGAGGTTCGAAGTGCGCGGCAAGCTCAGCAACGGTCTTGTGCAGAGGGGTGTGATCGTATTTCACCGTGATAGAGCGACTGCTGCGGTTGAAGGCGATAATGACGGACCCGCGACAGTCGAACGCAGGTCGAGCTGGTTCATGGTAAGCTACTGAAATCGACACTTTGTGGGACATTCTCGACTTACAGTGCAGAATCGGATCTGGCTCCCTCTGGCTGAATTCGCCCACTATAGTCGTTGTTGAGTTCTTCGCATTCTGTCGACTCCATTGCTGATAAGAATCTTTGCATAAATACGTAAATGTCCAGCCCTGCGTCCCACGCGAAACCTCTCGTACGGACCAGATGCTTCCATCGGTTGAGCTGATTATTGAGATGATATGTTTGGCAACAGATCGTTGAAGTGCCGGATCATCGTGTGGTTGGTTCATGAGCGTGTCATTCGCAAAAACAACGCGCGATAGTTGTCCTCCATCGTGACCAGCACTCATGCCCATAGACTGCACTCCCCCCAACGATGGAACAATACTGTTAAGTGTCTCAAGCGACCCATTCTCCGACTCTGACACGGCCAGCTGAAACCGGACCGTGGCCTTCAATTCGATGGTGATCGCCACATGCTCAGCTCGAGTTGGTGTCGCCTTGGCATCCAGAATACCTCGCAGTTGAAGCTGGAGCTCTTCAACCGAGTCGCATTGCGGATTGCTGGACGCGGCTGGCGTCTGCGCACCGAGATTGAAGCTCGCAAGAAAATCGGTCATGGTGAAGCTGGCGCTGGCGCTGGCGCGGGCGCGGGCGCGTTGGGCGCGGGTCGGATGATATCGCACCAGATGCAATAGCCTGGAAAGGTACTCGTCTGCGCCAGGCTCCTCCTGGGGCGATGGACTCGTGAGCGTCGGCGATGGGAGGCTCGGGCTTGGCCTGTGACGATGTCGATTTGGCGTTTGCGGGTTGCGGCTGCGGCTCGCGAACGCGAGTGCGGGCGATGGGGGAGGAGCTGCTGATTTGATGGATGAGGTAGGGGTGTTTGGCTCAGACTGGGGTTTACTGGGCGCGCGTTGAACATGCTGCTGAGAGCCACTAACGAGCGCTGGAGGTGGTGTGGGGATACGGTACGCCATCTTCCATGTTAATATCGAGAGAGAAGAAGAAAAAAGTCTTTTGAGTTAAAGAGATGATTTGTTATAAGTATGTTTTGTTTTTTTACCCTTTTTTCAGACCTTGAAGTTGAGAAGTCACCGTCAGACTAAAGAAAGCTTTGGCGTGAAGTCGATGAAGATGTTATGAAAGCATCAAGTAGCTCAATCGTGAACTACAGTCGTTCACAGTCATGTTAATAAGCGAGAACAATGCAGATTTCTTTCGAACATTTTAGCTCAATACAATGCTGGCGTTCGTAGATTGACAGATGATCCCCTCGAAAAGCAGCACAGAAACGCCTACTCAATCAGCCACCAGCGAGGGCTCAACAGCTAAGGTAAGTACTCATACAAAGTACTGTATACATATGCACTCCGCTACCATCATCTCGTCCTCATCTCATGGGTTTTCCTCCACCCATTGCTCTACCCTCTCAATCAAATCCATCTTCCTTCCCGCCGTGCTCATCCCCTTGGTCGCCAGCAAATCCTTGAGCTGAGCCACCGTCATCTTTGTGATACCGCCCCCATCAATTGCCGCCCTCAGCTGAGCTGTACTGAGTGAGGAGCCAGATGGTTTCTCAGATGTACCTCTCGATTTTTTCGTCGGTCTATCCATATCTTCATCGTCCATTTCACGCTTGGTGGACTTGCTGTTCGCAACTTTACCCGACTCTTCTGCTAGAGTCTCGGACCATTCTTCCAAGTAACCGCCTGCCCGTTTGCTGATGGCCCTGTACTTGGGCTCTGTTGCATCATCCACCTTTTCCGGTACTTCTTCCTCCAATGCTAGAGCCTGAAGGATTCTGTAATGCCACTGTAGAGCTGGGTTGGGGTATTTTGATGGGTTGTACATGGCCTTGGGTAGTTGAAGTTGCTGGACAATGGTTCTCATTTGTGTCGTGAGCTCACCAGAGCTTCGCAAAACTTCGCTTGGTGGGTTGATGTTTCGTAGGTCATCCTGGAATGGCAGCGGGTAAATCCAAAGACCAGCAGGCAGATACGGTGTTCCTGAGTCATCATCAGACCGTTCCCTAGACGGTATGATAGCGGCCAGCATCGGTTGTGCGTTGGCTCGAGTGATGCACCAGGCGATGCCAATCTTGTCGTCCTTGAGTAACTTTTGCCATAGAGCAGTAAAAACTCTGGTCGAACCAACATAGTCTTCTTCGCTGGGGAAGATAAAGGTGGACTTCTTAGTACTGGCCCATATAGGAAGCAGGCTGCGTGGCTTGAAACCTATGATGCGAATGATGGGTGATCCAAAGTCCTTTAATGACTTCTGCTCCTCAGGTGTAAAGTAGACATATTCGCCGCCAAACTTGTACGCCTTCTTTATCTCACCCTTTTCAACCGTCCTTGCGCTATCCTCCGCAATTCGTGTAGTTTCACCTGCGACAATCTGTGGCTTTTCACCATCCAGCCAGATGTAGCAGGTTCGTGCTGGTGTTTGACGATGAACAATGTTGTATCCCTTGACAGAGATCCGTAGCCCAGGGGCGATCTCGAATGGCAAATTTGAGAATAGAGCTCGTTTTGCGGTTTGTTTCGAGTTGACATTTGAGATGAGAGAGTTGAGCAAGGTCAGTCCATCTCCGGATTTTGATGTTCGAACCTCAGATATGTTGGCCTCCCCGACAGGATCTCGATAGATGATGTCCTTTTCGTGTTAGCCAGTTTGACATCATTTCAGGATCGTTCCTTACATCATAGAACTTGTTAAGGTCAAACGTGCCATCTCCCCGTGTGATGGGAAACAGATCTATCAAGATACCAAGATCGTAGAGATCCTTGGCTCGAACCGCTGCCGCTGATTTGGCCTGCTTGTCAGATGCATGGGGATTGTCGTTGTCGGTCACTATAAACAAGCGACGACTTCCAAAGTTCGCTGCCTTTGTTGTAAATATTTGGTTTGCGCAGAATAGCACATTGGACATGCTGACGGGTTCATCCGACGGTGTCAACACCTCATCTTCATCTTCACCATCCTCGACCAATGCCTTGAGAGCCTTGACATCTTCCGCTGCAGGAATATCTAGATCGGTGAACAAGTAGCAATGCGGATAACCCAGGCCACTTCGGCCGTCTCCCGAATCCTGGAACTTGGACTTTTCAGTGCCGAACAGGAGGATGCCCATCATGTCCTTGGGACTGGAGATGATGCGCTGCTCCATAAGATGGTACGCACATTTTAGAGCCGCCTGAACAGGACTATCACGATCTGCCTTCTTAGAGTCGGAACGCGGTGGCGGCTCTAACATGGACTTGCTCACATCAATGGCAAGCAAGATGGCGTCCTTTTGTGCCTTGTAGCTCTAAATGTGGATCAATATGGAGTTGAGATGGGATATGAATGATACAAATGATCAACTCACGTTCTCGTCAATCTCCTGCTCTCCTTCATCCTCGTCTTCTCTTCGCCAATCCTGCTTATCGGCCATGATTAAATCGATGCCCGTTATTTATCGAAGACGGATCAATCTCATAGCGCGGGTCAACTTGAGTTTAAGAGCTGATGGATGCTCTCATGCTAGCGGGCCGTAGCTTTAGGCAAACGCGAGCCTTCTGACAGGGACCGCGCACTGCCTGTCGCGAGCTCACGTGATTCGGATCGATGGATTACCAATTGTGTAATTGGTCGACAACGATCTGTTTGGCGGTACTTCCTCTCCCGTGGAACCCCTGCGGCCTTGGCAGGTCACTTTTTAGCAGCAAAGGTGCCGGCGAAATTTCGATATGATGCGTTGTAGTCGATCCCGGAGCCCATAGAGATGCGTGCATCATCGCCGCCCGCCTAACTTAATTGAAGGCACGTAACATAAGGTTTCTTTAACCCCCCAGCTATTTTTATTATTCCAAACTCTCGCACCACTTCCAATTAATAAATTTGCCTTCATTCACCTCCCGCACCTTACGTCTCGAGCTCATCATTACCAAGTCATCGACAATGGCTTTGCGAAGATCCGGAGGCCAGCTCTGCAAGGGCATCTCCCAGGCCAGTTCGCATCGTCCTACGCTACCCCAGATCGCTTCACAAAGGCGATATCTGGCCACTCCTGTTCATCCGGTGACCCAGGATGCTACCGGATCCAAGGGCCCTACAGCTATGGTCTTCCTCAACATGGGAGGACCTGCGACTACTGATGAGGTTGGTGACTTTTTGAGTCGCCTCTTTGTAAGTTGTCCCCGACAAACCGGGTACTCCGGATCATGCATGCTAACAACTATCGCAGGCTGATGCTGATCTTATTCCTCTGGGCCGGTTACAAAGCTATCTCGGTCCTTTGATTTCGAAGCGACGAACACCTAAGATCATCAAGCAATACTCTGCCATTGGTGGAGGATCCCCAATTCGCAAGTGGTCCGAATTTCAAAACGCCGAGATGTGTAAGATCTTGGATAAGATCTCTCCCGAGACTGCGCCTCATAAGCCCTACGTCGCTTTCCGATATGCGAACCCATTGACCGAGGATATGTATGCGCAGCTGCTGAAGGATGGGTTTGGTAATGGAAAAGGGGGCCGCGCTGTTGCGTTCACACAATACCCCCAATACTCCTGCTCAACAACAGGCAGCAGCTTGAATGAGCTATGGAAGTGGAGGCACCGCCTCGAGGGCAAGACCAACAAGGAATCCGGTGATGGTACCATCACGTGGAGTGTGATTGACCGCTGGCCTATTCACAATGGACTAGTCGAGGCTGTTGCTCAGAACATCGAAGCCAAGCTCGAAGAGTACCCTGAGGAGCGACGAAAGGATGTCGTGTTGCTATTCTCTGCGCACAGTCTGCCCATGTCTGTCGTCAACAGAGGTTTGTCCACCCAACTGTACATGTGTCTCGGACATCTACTAACTTGATATCAGGTGATCCTTACCCTCCTGAGGTCGCGGCGACTGTCTATGCTGTTATGCAGCGCCTCAAGTTCTCGAACCCTTACCGATTGTGCTGGCAGTCTCAGGTCGGCCCATCCGCCTGGTTAGGACCCCAAACCTCGGACAGCGTAGAGCATTACATCTCCAAGGGTCAGAAGGACCTTGTGCTCATTCCTATCGCTTTCACATCCGATCACATTGAAACTCTCTACGAGTTGGACCAGGAGGTTATCGGCGACAGCGGCCACCCTGAATCTGTTAAGCGAGTTGAGTCTCTCAACGACAGCCCCGTGTTCATTCAGGCCCTCGCCGACATTGCCAAGGCACATCTTGCCGAGAACCAAGCTTGCTCGGCGCAGATGGGACTTCGGTGCCCTGGCTGCAAGAGTGAGAGGTGTGCCGAGACAAAGCGATTCTTTGCAAGCCAACAGGCTGGACTGGCTTGAAATGAAGGAAACGGAGTTAACGAACGTATTATTAGATAAGGCCGGCGATCTGGTCGGTTCGTAACGGCAGTGTACTATACTTTTACTAGAAACGGGAATGTGGCGTATGATTAAAAGAGGCTTTCAGGCATTCGGGATTAGTTCAAAGAAATGAGGTAGGGTGGTGCTTGGAGATAGGTACCTTATTCTGCACGGCAAAATAGCTCTGTTCTATGTATTTCCCCATCGGTTCTTCTGCCTTTGGAATTATCTGCGTCAATAACTTACACTGCTTTTCACAATGAAAGAATGTCAGTGTAATATATAAGCCCGTACGCAAAAATACCGTCTACCGAATTGATTCTGCCACTAGGTAATGAGCAGGTACATCTGTTGAATCGCGTATGGACATATTACTACACCATACAATTGGACGATCTGTTAATGCCAAAGCAACGGTTTCTAGATTGACGTATTCGACAGACGTACTTAGCGTAACTTACCCTATACCGAACATCTGACCTTGCATGCAAACCAGCAACACTCACCAATCGAACGCTTGATGAAAAAAGCAACGAGAGAAAAGCATCAGGCGACGTTGACCTTGCTTTACAGGGTTATTTGGGAAACGAGCACGCAGAAAGAAATTCCGCCACGTTAGGCCGGAATGCGATTACACGTCGCGTACCTCCCTTTGTTATCGGCTTTCTCCATTTAAAACGCGAGCTGCACGAGTTTTGGCGCTCGTGTCGTACATGCTGCTGCAGGAGGCGAGCGGATATCCACGAGAGTTTCGAATCCCTATGTACGGCTTGTGGACTGACTACTTATACAGGGCAGACACAGTGCATACATGCAAGCTCGTATACAAACCCTACACAGGGTCAAGGTTGGCGCATATGTGCTGTGTTATACATATATCGTGGAGCTTAGCAAATCGATTGTCGAATTGACGACTGAAGACGACTTAACATGACAAGCACTGTAAGTGAGACGAGGTTGGCTCATGTTTGAGTGACGTGGATGCATACAATGCCATGGCGAGGCGGTAGAGTGGCCCCCTCCCCGGAACAGCTGGTCCCACTAGGGGAAACAGCTTGGACGGACCGGAAGCTGGCGATGTTTAATGTTTTTAACGGAGATGGGGAAAAAAAAAAAAAGGGCAACTAAACAGGGACGCTCTAACTCCGGCACAGACGACATGGGAGCGGCTGAGGCGCGACCGGACTTGATGACAAGTGGGCGATGTTACGGTGGTTAAATGACTGCGGTAATACGAGTAGCAAACAAATATGCTGCAGTGCTATTATCCCGTGATTCATTATGACAGTGTTCTAATCACGGGACTCAAGGGAGATAAATGCATGCCCTAGCTGCTTAAATACCGTTGATCGACGCATGTCTTGGTATTTGTCTCTGTTTAGCAGTGTCTTATTATTGATGTCTTGAGTCGTGTCACCAGAGATAGGAGTTAATATACTCTGTACACGATACTAATTGGAAGCGAATACCGCAGATCAAAGGCTATCATGGGTGAGATGAACGATGTCCCTGAACAATGGGAATAGGAGTTGGCAACCCCTATCAATAAGCAGCAAGTAAAAAATAAATCGATACTTGAAGCACAAGCGAGCTATGTAAGGTACAGCAAGTAGAGTAGCATTCCCCTTTGAGAAACAACCTCAGGTGAGCTTCAAGAGCTTGCCCTGGGGGAATGGATATCAGTAGGGAGTTGACCGGCCATGTTTAGGAATCTGCAGATATGAATTAAGCAAACTTAAAACACTATCAATGTTCAAGTCAATTAGATAAGAGGCCTATCTATTCCTAAAAGTAATCTCTACAGCCTGCACAGTCGCAGACACCAACAGCAAGGTAATTTGCTTGATGTGAAGCTAGAGCTCTCCCCTCCCCCAATCTCCCATCCTACAGCAGCCCCTGTCCCGAGCCGTTAATTGGACCCGGGCCGGTCGTGGCCAATCAGAAAACGTCCTGGAGCACCCTTCGACGCTCGACAGCAGCCCTCTGGCGACCCTGCCCGCTAATTCTCCAGAGCTTGCCCCTGGGTCATGTAAGTAGAGGACCCACCCTAGCCCCATTATGGCATAGCTCATCTAAACCCCTTTTGTTGCAGCACGGCCAGGCTCTCTCTCTGCCCAAAAGGCTGCTCTGCTGGGAGAACAGCACAGCACATCAGAATTTCGTCTCCTTGTTTGGTCCGCCTGTCGCCTCCAAAATTTCCCATACTTCTCCTTGACTCTACTTCCTCTCTTTTTTTTCCTACCCCCGTTTCTAGCCTCATCATTGCTACTTTCTCTCGATCGCCTTTTTATCGTGCGTGAGAGTAGGTCCCGTGTTGAAAGCCCGAGGCCACCTTCTATTCTTCGTCTTCTCTCGTTACGACGCCGTTGACACGCGTCTCCTGGTATTTCCGTGAGTAGCTGTCCTCGTTCCACTCCTCAATTCTCGCTCCCACCCGACTTCGATTCCGAGAAAGAGCGCCCTCGATCGACTCGGTATCTCCTCGACAATGCATTTATCATACATTGCGCTTGTAGCTTGGAGATTCATTGTCGACCTTGGGCCCTTCTCGTTGTCTCCCTCGGAACCTCTCCACCAAGCTCGTGTACTTAGCTGGCTGGCCTTTCCCCTGACGTAGCTAACCAACGACCTTCGACTTAGGAACTGCACTTTCCTACGAGTCCTTACACACCGACCGTTCTTGATACTTCAATATGGGTAAGATAACTCTTTCTTTTTATGCACGCGCGTGTCCTGCCACATGGCACAAGCGCCGGGTAGAGCTAGAGGAAGGAGTCTCCAATCTCGACCACGAGGACAACCTGGCGCTCTAGAGAACCCGAGCACGACCACGCCTTGACAACGATCATCATCCTGTGCAAGTACTATCGATTCACGATAAACTCGACGACATTCGTTTTTTCCAATCATCTACGATTTCTTGGGTCTGCCTTCTTAGCCCCTTTTTGGTCCCTCAAGCATTCCTCGTTGAGAATCAGCACTTCACTCAGCCCCTGAATTCGAACATGGCATTCGACCTGATGCAGCACGTCAAGGCTCGCACTCGCAGTGTGCATTTTGACAGAAGCCTCCTTTTTATGGCTTCTTCACCTCTCGCCGAATCATCTCGAAAATCATCGCGGGATTCCAAGAGAACCATCAGTCTGCCATTGAGCCAAGAAGACGAATTCCCATCCCCGCCGTCCTCCCCTCGTCCTTCGACTGTACGCCATTATCGCAGCATGCTCGACGTAGATGCCCAGAATCCGCCAATATTGAGCCCTATGAAACCAATGTCGTTCGATGAATTATACGTCGATACTGTATGCGAAGAGACGTACCCAGATCAGATGAGAAAGTCGAAACCCGATACCCAAACTACAACCGGCAAAATGGTTCCTAGAAGTAATCAACGACATACCAGCTCCGAATATTCAACGAGTCAGGCTCCTCCTCGTGCCTCTACCTTGCGCAACATAACATTTTAAACCGTCAGTCTATAGTGGATATACTAACGTTTCTGTCAATAGCTTCTCCCGGCAGCGAATCTCCGGCGTTGGCCCCTTCTGCCTCGCCCGCTAATGGTGAGTTAAGATCCAACTCGAGTCGACTCGTCCTCGCCCGCTGACTGTATCGCGTAGTTCCTTCCCAGCCACCTCCTGCTGCTGACAACAGGAACATCGTACGAAGAAAGCTCACTGGCTATGTTGGCTTCGCCAACCTGCCTAACCAATGGCACCGAAAGAGCGTGCGAAAGGGTTTCAACTTCAACGTGATGGTTGTTGGTATGTACAGACATTGACAAACGTGAAAAGCTTCAACTAACTCCAAAAAAGGTGAATCTGGCCTGGGCAAGTCCACTCTGGTTAACACCCTCTTCAACACCTCCCTGTACCCCCCCAAGGAGCGCAAGGGCCCTAGCCTCGACATTATTCCCAAGACCGTTACTATCCAGTCCATCAGCGCCGATATCGAGGAGGCTGGCGTCCGTCTCCGCCTCACCGTTGTCGATACCCCTGGATTCGGTGACTTTGTCAACAACGACGAATCCTGGCGTCCTATCGTCGACAACATTGAGCAGCGGTTCGACTCCTACTTAGATGCTGAGAACAAGGTCAACCGCATGAACATTGTTGATAACCGAATTCACGCTTGTGTTTTCTTCATCCAACCCACCGGCCACTCCCTCAAGCCTCTGGACATTGAGGTTATGCGCCGACTTCACACCAAGGTCAATCTGATCCCCGTCATTGCCAAGGCTGATACCCTCACCGACGAGGAGATTGCTGCCTTCAAGTCCCGAGTAAGTTCCCCTAGCTCGTGATGAACCTCGCAGTTGCTAACCTATCAAGATTCTCGCCGACATCAAGCACCATGGTATCCAGATCTTCGAGGGTCCACGGTACGAGCTCGATGATGAGGAGACGATCGCGGAGAACAACGAGATCATGTCCAAGGTTCCCTTCGCCGTTGTTGGTGCCAACAACGAGATCACGAGCGCAGATGGCCGCAAGATCCGTGGCCGTGCCTACCCCTGGGGTATCATTGAGGTCGATAATGAGGAGCACTGCGACTTCGTCAAGCTTCGACAAATGCTCATCCGAACCCACATGGAAGAGCTCAAGGAGCACACCAACAACCAGCTCTACGAGAACTACCGTACCGACAAGCTGCTCGCAATGGGCGTGTCGCAAGACCCCAGTGTGTTCAAGGAGGTCAACCCTGCCGTCAAGCAGGAAGAGGAGCGTGCTCTGCACGAGCAGAAGCTCGCCAAGATGGAGGCCGAGATGAAGATGGTGTTCCAGCAGAAGGTGGCGGAGAAGGAGAGCAAACTCAAGCAGTCCGAAGAGGAATTGTATGCTCGACACAAGGAGATGAAGGAGCAGCTCGACCGACAACGACTGGAGCTCGAGGACAAGAAGCAACGTGTCGAGAGCGGACGGCCACTAGAGAAGGAGGGCAAGCGAAAGGGCTTCTCTCTTCGCTAAGCCACCATCTTCTTGACGACTTGCGGATTCCTTTTCTCTTTCGTTATCCATGTCTGAGTACCCATGATGCCCATACAATACCAGCTCGACGCCCTTCGTTGCATTCGATTCTTGTTTCTTTGTCGCCTCTTTCTCTCACCTTTTTTTTAATTAAGAAACAAAACATTTGTCTCCTAATCAAATAACATACGCCACATGGAATGATTGTCGTACGGAGACGGAATAAAAAGTCATTATGAAGAATAGTCCTGCAAGGTTGGAGGTGCAGACTATATGGCTTTGCAGGAGTCATGGTATGACTGGAAGTTGTACAGGCAAGCGTTTTTCTCCGGCCACGCTTTGGGTCAAGTTAAGCCTGAGGACCAGTTGGTCTCGCCTCTAATCTGATACAAGAGAATACCTTTTGGAGAGAAGAAGAACAGCAGGGTAGCTGGCGGAAGGTGTTGCCATCCGAGCGCTTCTCGCTGAGAGACGTTGAAGATGCAAATGTGTTATATGCATCTGGTTCGCTTTATTCTTTTAGGGAACATACTGGCTCCTCGGGCCCCTTACAGACTTCGCCTTGTTGCCCAGCTCGCCCGCTGTGCCTTCGGATACCCTTCCCCCTCCCCTTGGGGCTTAATGGTGTCCTGGTCATGGACGATATTAGACAGGATCAGAGGTGTGGTTTTGTCAGGGAGGTTGCCGAGCAGCAACTTGTTGTATTTTAGCCGTACGTTTGCTGAGATAAGGTGGTTATTGATATCTCAGCAGATGTTACTCCCTAGATGGTGATGCGTCGTCTTTGGTTTGTTTCTTAGCTGGTTTGATCTTGGTTTCCTTAGCATTGTTTTATTTGTCTAGTCTTGAATTGGCCGCGTCCCGATTTGATTTGCCATGTGACCAAGTGCTCGTTCTGTGTGTTCAAAGTTAGAGTGAAGCGTTTCTAAACTCGAAGTAGCATCACTGCTATGGCTGACTTGACTGCTAATTGTACAGAACATGTAGCTATTTGTGTCAGGCGGCTGAAACACCACGGCCATGGTAGTTGTACAATGGTTAACTTACATAAGAAAGAGTCGCTTCATTTTATGTAGTACAAGCATATCTCGTAATGTCAAGACTCCAAATAGGCCCCGATCCAGAGGTGATGGCGAACAGTGAGTATAATGTGTTCCCGAAACCGTCCATGCAATATAATATGCTCATTCCTGCACGTTTTTCCTCCTTCAAAACACCATCTCTACCTCTTCCTGGAGTTCCGCAGAAGGAAAGCCCCCACAACACCAGCCGCCACACCAACACTACTGAGAATGGCGACGCCCATGAGTCCCTCGCGGGCAACCTTGTCATCGATGAGCTGGCGCAGGTTGGCGGCCTGGAGGTTGGCGGGCTCCTTGTCGAGAAGGAGATCGTTGTAGCGACGGGCCTCGCCGTAGTTGCCGAGCTTGTAGTTGCCGAGGGCAAGGTAGTAGAGGCATTCGCGGCGGCGCTCGGGGGAGATGCGGAAGATATCCGAGAGGAGACGGACGCCGAGCTGCTGGTCGTTTCGTTGGTTGGACTTGACGAGGCCCTGTTGAGAGGTGTTAGTGGCGATAAGGGCAGAGGCCTGTGAGAGGGTCGGATTTACCCAGGCGTAGTTGAACTTGGTTTGGACGCCAACCATTTCACCCTCGCGCTCGTATTGCGCTTTTAAGACGTTGAGCTCGGAGGCATTTAGCGGTCTGTTGCCCTATCAGTCAGGATCATCTGGCACTCGATGTCGTAGCATGATAGAGGAGGACTAACGTCTCGGCATCGAGCGCATCTGCGGACAAAGAGGTTAGTATAGACCTGGATACCGTCATGCAGTTTTGCGCAAAGACGGGTACTCACATGGTAGTTCAGTAACCATGTTGACGGGGGGGTATCGTCCAGGTGGACAGACAACAAAAATTCGTGGGTTTTTAAGACAGTTAAGAAGTCTGATGCTCAGAGATCAAGAGGTTTGTCAAAGGATCAATTATCTACGTCAAGATCAGAGAGACTTTGGTGGTGGAATGGACGTAGAGTTAGCACGTGTTATGCTTCATTCAGAGGTAGCTCTTTTCGGCTTTCACTGCTCTGCTTGCCTGCTTGTGGCGGGCCCGATGACGAAGTGCGGCGCCGCCGGGAAAAGCTCGGCTGAGCAACCCGTGGTGGGGGTTGAGAGATAAGCCCGATAAGGCGGTCGTCGTGACGACCGGAAACGTGTTTAGCCCGAAATGGAACATGAGTTGGCAAAACACCAAGTTTATCATCACCACGTTGAAGAGCACTGCATATAATTGCGTTTCGCGTCTGCTATAACACGCCAAGCTTTTCATCTTTCATCTTAAACAGAATCGAGACTATCCGCCAAGATGTTGCTCTCCGAAGAACCTGCAACCGTAAGCCCCTATCCCTCCAAAACCCCTTTATCAACAACTAACAAAACCTCCCCAGCTCATCCACCACACCATCGAAAACTTCAACATCGCGCCAGACAAGCTCGCCGTCTCGCGCGTAACAGAATCACTCTCCACGCTCCAGCAAGCCCGCGATCTACGCGTTCGCGAGGCCGAATCATCTCTCAAGAAGCTCTCTCGCCAGCTGGCCACCCACACATCGCGCCACGACGACCTCGTTGCTTCGCATTCATCTGCTGATCACGCCTCCAACATTGCTCGTCTCGACACTCTCAAGTTCCGTACCGCAAAGGCCGCCGCCGACGCTGAGACCGATGCGGAACGCCTCGCTCTCACAGCTGCAGATCTCAAGGCCCGTTTGCGTGAGCTTGAGCTACAGGGCGTCGAAGGTGATGCCGCTGCCAACGCGCGACGCAGGGATCCTGTCGATGATGAGGTGCTGCTGAGGCTCAAGGTGTATCGCAGTCTGGGTATCGACATTGAGAGGGATGACAGGGACGGCGAGTGGTCCAAGGCCGTAATTCGAAATGATCGCAAGGGAGATGTGCATGTTGTCAACATGGACAAGAAGTTCTCGCGATTCTTCTATGCAAACTACTTTTGGCAGACTCTCTAACGGGATGGTGACTTATCCGTGGTAAGACAGACAATGTTATCATGATAATGGATTTACGGCTGGGTTGGCGTTGGAGGCGTTGCAGATACCAAGAAACATAAGATTGAGACGGTTGCGTCAGTTTGGTATACAAGCAATAACAAAATGCAGTTTGTTCTAGTCTTTTTCTTTCGAAATGACATGGCTATCATTTTTATCTTGCATATTGATTCAGATAACCAAGACTAACTGAAGTCTCGCTCAAACGCCATTAGGAACCCGGACTACCCTTTATTTGCGACACTTTTGGTCCCCTCCCAATTGTCCATTTCACCTATGTCCTTCATCAGATCGTTAGAATAGTTTACACGATAGCCGTGGGCCGCGGCTGGACCTAGGCGTCGACAACCCCCTGCGTGGGTAGTCTTTTGAGACCCTTCGGCGAGGTCTTGAGGTTTGGGAAGTAGCTGTCAACGAATGACTTGTTTGTAAAAGCAATGCGAGGACCTGAAGGCGTCCTTGTGCGGGAGCTGTTGGGGGATGCCGAAGAGCGCTTTGCTCCTGGGCTTCGGTTACGGCCCTTCATCATAAGATATCCACCCTCTCCAGGTGTTGTTGGACCAGAAGGAGAGCGGTGGTGGTTACGCCCATGGTGTTGCTTGTCAGGTAATTCAAGTCGTGAGTTTATAGTGGTCCATGTCTCATCATCACCACCAAGACGCCAGCCGCCAACGCCTTCAAAGTCCCGCTCTGGACCAATGCTAGGAAGCAAGCCAAACGCCTTTTCGCTGATGGGAGTGGTGGTGCCGGCTGTGGACAGGGCACTGGAGCTCCTTCTATGTCGACGACGCCGCAAGGATGATTCAAAGGCTGCTGAGCCAGCTGAAGGAGGTGATGGATTGGCGTAGAGGGTGGAAGGACCCGAGGATTCAAGAAGCTGGTGATGTGGGCGGTAGTTATTAGGATGGTAAGGGCGAATCTTACGTCCGCCCAAGTAATGAGGGACGAAGGAAAGGGCAACGTCGAGATAGACGGCTAGCACTCGAAGAATGAGGACAGAAAAGGCGATAGTAGTGGTGATACCAGCGAAGACAGCGAGAGGAACTGTGACGACAAAGAGGAAGGGCACGACAAAAGCGTAGATGGGGTTGAGGAGCGCCATATTGATGGTGTTACACAGACGAGACTAGGCAAGACTGGCAGATCATGACCACGAGGAGGAGCTTCAAAAGGAGGCTTGGTTGAAGGCGTAGAGGTTCTCGAGAGTGGAATTAGTGATTACAGATGGGAGGTAAAGTCGAGGCACGAGATAGAGGGGAGAAAAGAGATGTGAGGAGAACAGGAAAACAAGATAAGAGAGGAAGAAGAAGGAAGGAAGGAGGCACAAGAGGCGGACGACTAAGGTAGTTGGTGACTTGAAGTACCGAAGTGTAGATTGAATGGATGGACGGACGCTCTAGGAAGAAATATACGTCGACATATCCCGAAGCCGTGATAGGATAGATTGTTTCCGGGGAGTCAAAGCTCAGCGCCGCGGAGGGGTTGGATCACAGCCCGTAGCTGCTTATCGCTGTAACCGGTGGGAATTTATCGTCGGTGGACAGTAAATGCGACTCTGCAGGGTTGCAACCTAAGGTAGTAGCTGTAGTCCTAACAAAGTAGAAGTAGTAATTACCTTATGTACCAGAGAAAAGAAAGAGGAGAGGAGAGGTAAAGGAAAGAGAAAGAGGGAGGTTTGTGGAGGACAGTAAGAGGAGGCAATCACATGTGAAAGGCGTGGCTTGGCTTGGCTTGGCTTAGGCTGGTTTACAAATGCTGCGCTTGCCCATTTTTTTGGTGTCTGAGGTGACGAGGTGACAGTCGTACGGTAACGCGACAAGCCACAAAGAAGGAGCGTGCGGGGAACCTGCACTTGAGGAGATGCAAGTGATGGTAAGAGGAAGTTAGTTTGTCACATAAGAGGGTGAACGGTACCTGCTATACTTTGCAGATAAGGCAACGTCACTAGTAGGATATGACATGATGAAGCATTTATGCGCATCATGGGGCAGTTTTGGATACCTACAGTGCTTAAATGCCTTATAAGAATGTCGGTAAATAGAAACATACTGTAGGTAGATGATATGGAAACTCCGAGCATATATACAGTATATATGCATCTCCTTGAAGCCCGTAAGACTTGTGGAGCTCGGGAGCTAGCTTTAGTCACTAATCGGATGCTTGCGGATCAAAGGTACTTTTATTGACTACTAAATTAGGCTATGAAAGAGGTATTAGTAATATAGCGATATATAAATCGCTATATTATAAGGTTTGCACCTATAGAAAGTCTATATGGCCTAGGGTCTTAACTGACTGCTATGGCTATATTATATACTTTATATTATAGCTATTCCTACCTAATATCCTTAGTAAGCTTTATAAGTAGAAAATTTCTCGCTAAGGATATATTTATACTATAATATAAGTATAAATTCGTCCTTATAGTAAAATCTCTTTCTTAGGTTACTTACCTTTATATATTACTTAATAAGGCTATTTATAAGTATAGTCCTCTAATTTATTTATAAAATATTAAGACCTTAGCTATACTTTTTATTATATTATAAAATATATATATTAATAAGAATTATATTAAAAAGATAGGTTTAAATAAGTACTTACTAATTATTATAATAAATCTAGTAATTATAGCTATAATAACTTTATAATTAATTGCCTTAGTTAATATTATTTATATTAAAGTTATAAGCTATTTATATCTTTAGTATTAAAATAACCCTCTTATAATCCCCTCTAAAGAAGGTATATACCTCGCGAGCTTATAGCTATAAGGAGGTAGGTCAGTGCTATAAGTAAGCCTCTTGCTTACTTCCTATAAAGAAGGAAGTTATTTATAGCATAAGGTAGCTATCTTTAAATATGATTTAATTAATTTGCAGAGAAGAGAGATAGATTAGTAGGGAAATTATATAAAAAAGTATCTCTAGGACTTATAAGGCTATCCTCTATAGGTATAGCTCGCAGCTAGTTATATAACTACCTTAGCTTTCTTATATTATTAGCCTACTTTGCCTTAATAAAGGCGGGATAAATACTATAATTTATATATACTATACCTATAGCTATAATACCTTACTCTTATAAGGCGTAGATTAGAGAGAGAGTTATAAAGAGATTATTAAAGAATATATAATAACTTATAGCTAATAGAGATATTATAAGGTTAAGTATAATATATTATATTTCTACTAAGTTATGCTTATTTACTTATTGCCTTATTACTCTTATATAGGCTTATTTAGGTATAAAAGTAGCCTTAGGGATATAATATTCTTACTATAGGAAATAGCCCTTTTTAGTAGCTACTTAGATCTTAATACCTTTAGTTATTAGTTTATTTTATATTATAACTTTTATAAGAGACCTCTTTTTAAAACAGATTATATACTTATCTATAGAGATATAACTACTTAGTATCTATAGTTATATAGAGATTTTTTATATAAGGTTAAATTACTCTCTTATATATAATATTATATAATTAATAATATTATTAGGGCTTTTATTAGGAGGAAAGGTGCGAATATAGTAAAGGATAAGCTTAAATTAATAGAAAGGGATATATTTAATAATATTATATATAGAGGTAATCTCTTTAGTAGATAAAGTTATTTATTAATAAGAAAGTTACTTTTTAATATAATTCCCTAGAAAAATAAGGTATATAAGCTAAATATAAATATTAGTAATAAAAAGTAGGTATTACTTATTAAGATCTATATATAGCTTATATATTATTATTATATCTTATAAGAGAGAGGTAATATAGTTATTTATTTAAAATACTTATTTTTTAATAAAGAAAATAGGGCAGAATAACTAGAAAAAGTTAATAAGCTCTATAAAAAGTAGTATTATAAAGGTATTATAATATTATAATTAAAAAAGTAAAAAGTAGAAGCCTTATTATAGCCTAGTTAATAGCTTCTTTAGTATTATAATAAATACCTTAGGTGCCTTTTTTCTAATAAGTATTATAATCTTTAGGTTATATAGGGTTATCCCTGCTTATAGATGCGTTAAGTATTTATAGGGGTTAGGCTAATTAAATATATAAATTATTATATAGGGAATTACTAATAAAATTCTTCTTAATTAAAATAAAGTCACTTGCTTATTATATGCTAAGTGTCTAGTGTGAGTGGGGCTTCCGCCGCCCCACAAGTCTTACGGGCTTCAAGGAGATGGGGTCATTTAGCAACACTACTGGCCTTAGCGGCCCAGACAGGTTATGCAAGAGCAGCAAGACGTTGCTTAAGTGGTGGACGGGTAATATGACGCTAGATGACCCCGTTCGGCTTCCGTCAAATCCCTGTTCCCCAAGATTAAATACAGCTGAGATTGCAAAGTACCAGAGTCTCACAGTAGGGCAGAAAAGATACATCTGAGACTTGGCCGTTGTCCCCAGCCCGCCCTGGTCTATTCCAGATTTGGACTAGAGCCACCCGACTCACCCTGGCTATCGCCATTTCCCTCCAGTCAATTTTTGGGTACCTAGGCAGGAGCATGGGGTCCAAACACCAGACGCCGGCATCCCATTTGCCCACTTTGACCATCCTCAGTTCCTTCACGCTTCTCTCGACCCCTGCTTCACTCTCCTCTTCTCTTTTCCCGCTGCGTGTCCGCGTTGTTCTGCTCTCATACGGACCCCCAGGCGGTTCTAACTGCCCTAACACCCCCCTAATATTGGATCCTAGCTGGGGCTTCTCTTCACCACCACCCGTCGCGTCCGCTGCTGAGTCTTAGGTACTTCGCTGAGATCTCCTCGCTCGTGTGAGATTTCTCCTTCTCTTCCTTTCTCCCTTCCCCCAATCCGTGCTCAGCCAGTGTGCGTCTCGTCGCCTGGTTCCTCTCAAACTGCACGCACGCTCAATCAACTCGAGCCCGAACGACAATAGAAAGGAACGAGCTGCTAGGTTTGGTCTGTTTCATTTCGAACGGGGCCATTTCTCGGGGACCATCTTTACCTTCCTTAATTCCCTCTTCACGACATTCGCTCTTTCCATCGTGGAAACTAATTGTAATTTAATATTTCACCAACTGCTACCATCTTTTTACTTCGCATCACGAAATCGATTGCCCGCCGACACTTCGAATTCACCAACCTAAACTAATCACTCATTCACTCGTTTGCTCAGGAGAGCAGTTTTTGGTTACGATTATTAACCGCCCAACATCTCTCCACCGACAACTGCATCCGCCACTCAGGACCATCTTCGACCCAACTCTGCGACGACAACCAAGCAATCATCTCAAGTTCTTATCCCGATGATCATGACCTAGGTGTTATTGAAGCTCAAGACATCAACGATTTCTCCATCAGCTTGCCGAAATTGGACCACTATCTCAACGTCCAAGATGGATGCGCTCAGTCAACCCACGGGCTCCCTTCGGGCTCGACAATCTTCGCGCAAACATGTCACTTCGAAAGCTGTTGTTCTTGCCCTGCTCTCTACCTCGCCCATGTTGGTTTATGCTCAGGATTCGGATTGTATTTCTTTGAAAAACTCAAAGGCTTGCCCGGCGTTCACGTCTGCGTCTGTCTCTACCGATGATACCTTGCTGGAGTTCTTGTGAGTTTCTTGTTAGTTGTCTCATACAACCTCAACTGACGTACCAAATAGCCCATTCTTGCGATATGTGTCGGACAGAGCGTCCTTCGATAGCCAGCTTTCCAGCTATGTTCAGAGAGACTATGTACAGGGGAAGTAAGTATACTATTAGATTACACTGTATGTATAATCAACTTGCTGACTCCTCCTAGATATCAATCTTTATTCGGCTGCAGCAGCCTTGACTTAAGTAACACCAGCGACCTGTATGCCCGCTTCACGACAACCGTGCTGTGCAATGCTATTGTCCAGAACTCTATTGAACCCTGCGGTCTTTCTGAAGAGCAGTCACGACCTCTTTGCGCTGATAGTTGCGCCGAGTTCGCTCAAAGCGAAGCCTTTGTGACATCAGACGATGACATCTGTTCGAACCCATCAAAGAACTTGCTCCAGCTGATTAGAGCAGACTTCACTAATTGTGCTCTCCCTGGGGGTTCTCTCGACACCTCAACTTGCATACCAGCTATCGAAAATGAGTCACAGAACTGCGGCTATGGCAACAGCACCATAGGACTCTGTTCTTATTGCGGTTCAGGCGGCCTTAACTCGACCGATACCTGCTGCTACAACTCCAATGCTGAGGACCGTTGCAAAGACGTAACACTGCCAAAACTGACTGCCACTATGACTTTTACTCGGGTTGAACCATCATCAACATCAACCCAATCGAGCACTGCGAGCAACGGAAGCAACGACGAAGACACTGACGAGAAGGAGGATGGTGGCGGAGGCGGGGGTCTGAGTGGTGGAGCGATTGCCGGAATCGTTGTCGGAGTTCTCGCTGGTCTAGGTTTGCTCGCACTGGCTATTCTTTTGTGCCTCAGGAGGAGACGAAGGCCGAGCAGCCCCAAGGGCAGCATTTTCAACCAGCCCTCACCCGCCCGACAAGGTCCAACTATGGCGCAAGCGACCACACCGGCCGCTCCTCAAGGATACGAAGTACTTCCGGGTGGACGAATAGCACGCATGTCTGCTCTGGAAGGTCATTCTGGCGATTCACCCTCGCACCATCGCGACACTTCATCAGCTGCTGGAGGGATTGGTGTAGTAGGGGGATACCAGCGCAGGGGCGTCGAAAACTCATCATCAGACGAATTTGCTTCAAGCCCACCCTCATCGGAAACCCGCGGTGGAGTACTTCGACCACCACCAACCAAACCTAGGCGAAATGGCTCATTGTCAAGCAACTCGGCCCTCGGCAGCTCTGTACCGCAGTCCCCGTCTAGTGCCGGGGGATTCTCGTCGCCACAGGGCGTGGCTAGCCAGCAATCAGAGCAGTTGCCCTTTTTCAAAGATTACTACTCCCAGGATGATATCCACCCTGGCGACCGGATTGCTGTCCTGTGGGCATACCAGCCCCGCGCAACCGACGAATTCTCTTTGGAACGTGGCGACATGCTTAAGGTTGTGGGTATATGGGACGATGGTTGGGCGACTGGCGTGATGCTCAATGAGCGTGCGGAAGATTGGGAGGCCCGACGACAAGCTCAGCGCGATAGTGGCGTCTCGAACGCGTCGGGTCGCCGCGACAGCTCACCAGCGGCAGAAGGCGAGATCAAGGCGTTCCCCCTGGTTTGTGTCTGTCGGCCTGAACACTGGAGGAAGACGATTGACGGTGATGGATCAACGGAATCTGGCTCCAACGGTTTCAATGCCCACTCAGCATTCTCATGATTAATACAGTCACGACGTCTTTACTCTTGAATACGGCTCTGAAGGGCAAAAGTTATCGGTGCATTGGCTATGGCGTTTTGGTTTCCCGGCATATCCTGTTGGCATCCACACCACAATCGTCATCGGATACCTTTGCTCACGCACAGTATCTAATTTTGCTGAGCACGCTCCACTATTGGCGAGATATCTCAGTTCCCGATCAACTTACACCATTCATTCTATGCTGTTATTCGCCTTTTCAACATTCGAAATTATGACGAACTTTGAACTCAGGTCCTTATTTTCAATTCTAGCGCTGAATTATATACCCGGTGCAAACCACCCTGGATTGTTGTTTTGCAATATCGAGGAGGGCAGCTGGTCGAATACTGGTGCAGCTGCGTGAACGGCTTCCAAGCTGCTCAAGTAATGCATGGGTGATTAGGAGATGAGGGGGAAGTAGATCGAGGCATGATGAAGTAGCCCAACTACCACATTCCTTGCGCCCTCAGGGCTTCTGACGACGATGTTAGATAAACACTCACTTCCATAGATAGAGCACTTTCACAACAGGCGGACTTGACGCCTGACGACTTTGTTTAGCGATATTGCAAATAAGATTACCACTATTGATGAAATACCGAGATTCGAAATATGAATAAGCCATGGAAGTGAGGTTGGACCGTTGAATTCCAGTCGGGAGTGCCACGAGCCCCGTTGTCTAAGGTTGTTTTAGATCTGATTTGAATGGAACGCGGTCGATCTGCCTGCCGTTGTGGAGTAGTTGGGTATTGAGACAAGAGCCCCACCGCGGGGTGCTCTATCTCTCCGCTCGATAGCTGAAGAGGGGCAGAAATTGTGATTCTCAAATTCACCCTTCTAAGATCTAACTTAGCTTTCTCTAATCAACAATGGCTGATGTTAAAGCGAAAGCAGAGGCCCTGGTGCCCAAATTTAAGCTCGATCGTGTTCTCAATCAAGGTAATACACTACTCATCTCTCTTCCTCACTCATCCCTTGTTCAGCCAGCTGATATATAAGCACTTCAGATCAAGCAGGCCGTCGCATCTCTCTCTACGGATCAATTGACGACAACCCGGCTCTTTTGATCCTCGAGCGCGCCCCCTTTCCTACCTCGAACACGTACCTCGCCGATGTGCCCGCCCAGCTCGTGCGGGTACAGAACCTTGGTGCCAACGACATCTATCACTGGTACATGGGCCGCAGCGGCGCCGAGACGAGCAAACCCGACGACACAGACTTTTTTGCTGATCTCAAGATTAACCTCATCTACCCATGCACCGAAACACATATCAAAAAGTACAGCAAGCAAGGCGTGCGATTCGTAACGGAGACACCAGATATTTACAGGGATCACATACGGCCATACATGCTCAGCAAGCGGGAACAGGGGCGACTAAATTGGGTATTCAACATTATCGAAGGGCGCAAGGAGGTGGAGGATGTTATATACAGGACGAAGCTGGGCGAAGCTGGCGACGAGGGCTTTCTCATGCTGCCGGACCTCAACTGGGACCGCAAGACGCTCGACGCGCTACATCTGCTAGCGTTGGTCGAGCGACGAGATATCTGGTCGCTGAGGGACCTCCGCAAAAAGCACATTCCCTGGCTGCAGCACATGAAGGCCCGCCTCATCGACGCCACCGTCAAGACGTACCCGTCCATCGAGCCGGACCAGCTCAAACTCTACGTGCACTACCAGCCAACTTACTACCACTTCCACATCCATGTCGTCCATGTTCAACTCGAGGCGGGTGCGACGCAGGCGACAGGCAAGGCGGTTGGATTGGAAAGTATTATGGAAACGCTGGACGCCATGGCGGGGGATGATGAGGCGGGAATGGATGGCATTGCGATGAGCTATACGCTAGGAGAGGCGAATGAGTTGTGGACCGAGATCTTTGAGCCGCTCAAGACTGGTGGCGTAGTTTCTCAATCGCAATAACGAGGTCGTTGACGCCAGAACCGTTGGGACAGTCGGTCCACTCGCCACCGTCGCGGATACAGTAGATCTTGTTGTCGAGACGAATAGTGGCGCTCTTTGTCACACCGGCCTAGTGGTAGTGTTAGCACATGATATCTTTCAGGTTGAAACAGGTTCAACATACATCTGAAGTCCTCTTGATGCTGTTGCGTAGGAGGCTCAAGCCATAGGCTCCATCCTCCTTAACAGCGCAATCGTTCAATTGCTGGAAATCGATGGCGTACTCAAGGGCGCAGTCTTCGACGAGCGATCGTTCGGGAATGTTTTCGTAGTCTCGGCTCAGACACATAATGAAGCCGAGGTTGATCTTGGGATCGGGGTAAAGCTCGCGAGCGCAGAGCTCAATGATGTTGCCCATGCATTCAGAGGGGCCGTGCATGCAGTCGACGCCATCATTGGCAGTTGGTCTAGGGAGATGTTTAGCTTAGGTATGATGCTGGAGATAGGGGTTGGGTATGGTATACCTGCCGATATAAGATAGAGTAAAGTTGACCTTGTCATGAACGCGCTGCATGACAGGCAGCACCAATAGTTCAAGACCATCCTAAAGCTAATGAGCACTTGTTCTAAAGTAAACAAGATCACGCTGGATCAGTACTTACCTTTGCGTCAGGGCATTTACTCATAATATGCGCCTCCAGAGGCACAAGCCTGTCAGTAGTCTGAATATCGTCATTTGTAATCTCGACCATGGGATCGGTAATAATGGGTTTGAAGGGGTGCCATATCCAAAAGGTGTATACGACCGCTAGGACGAAGGCTATTGTGATGGTAGGGTGAGTGCGGCGCATGGAACGGGGCGGCGATATGGCTCGCTGGAGGGGTCGTTTCTCATCCATTGTAAATAGAGGTGCTGTTGACTGATAATACCTGCGACTATCCAAGGTATTTATTTGGTGGAGAGGCGAGGAGTGATGCGGGAGGTGGAGGAGATGTCGTTATGACAGGCAGCTAAACGCGCCTCACGTGCGGCTGGATTGTTTATCCGAGTTTGGGCTAGGGGGACCGGTTTGGCAGATGAGCTTGGGTGACGCTACAATGTTGCATCAGGAGAAGACAAATCTCTTTTTATTTTAATTTTTATTTCAACAACAGGCTTTGCTTATGTTCTAACAACTGATTCGGTCTATAGTCCCAATCATATCTATCATAACTGTTATGAAATATTGATTATGTACTCTGTAGTCAGCATCTATCTATACCGAGGCCAATGCACCTAATCAGAGCAACCCTGTAGAGATGTGCTGTAGGTCAACCGGTTTAGTGGGCAGCGGGGCACTGAGAGGGCTGGCAAGCTGACCCCGCAGGAATCGCATTTGAATTTATCGATCGATTCCTTGATTGATGCATGGATGAGATTGAACGATACGACGGGAGATAATCTTTCTTTAACCAGGGCAGATACCACCTGGCTATATTTAAGCTTAGCACGTGGGCTAAGGCGAGGCATGCTTGTTTCGTGTCATTGCATCAGTGCAGCTTCCTACGTTAGCGCCCTGTTTTGGAACCTCAAGGTGAATATTCCACCTACTCCACGGATTCTGTGTGATTCACACTCTAACTCAACCTCAGATTCGTTACTTATCAACACACCTGCTCTGCCTCACGCATCGCCTCTACCTATAAGAGACTCTACCGCGCCGCTCTTGACCTTGTAGAAGACGGATTTTCAGGATCCTCACTGCACACACTTTAAGTTTGCTTCGACTCGCGTCTGACTGGTATTGATATCCACTCAGGATGATGCTCTAGATCTGGCATCACCAGCTTCACGTCAACAAAACTTGAGCCAGGTTTAACCACAAAACTTGCCACCACCATGGACTCTTCTCTTTCAATCGAAGAGTTCCTCAAACCCTTATCTGTCGACATCGACAAGATCAACCTACTATCTCAGCATTTTCTGAAGGCGTTTGAGAAGCTTGCCGCCAGCTCTGAAAACCAGTTCTTGCCTACGCCCATCTCGGAAGCCATTCTACGACCAGAAGCCAAGAAAAGGCAAGGACGGTGAGTCGCTCTGTTCTTTCTCATGTGCAGCCGAGTATTGGATCCTTAGACTGATACTGGAATGTAGCCACCTGGCCATAGACATGTTAGTCATGAACTGATGATACCCATGTCTCCTTTGTAGCTGATGTGTAAACAGAGGCGGCACAAACCTAAGAGTGGCTTTTGTCCAACTCGGAAACGAAACCGCGTCATCTGCTACGTCTGACCAAACCAACGGCCACGTCGTCAAGGGACCCGACGACAGTTCATCAACGAGGCGTGTACGGAGGCTCCTGGAGAAATCTTGGCCTATTGACGAGCACTTAAAGAACGAAAACCCTGACAGTCTCTTCCTATGGATTGGCAAATGCATCGCAGAGGTCGTCAAAGATGGATGTGACACGCTGCACCTACAAACAAACCAGGTAATGCCACTTGGCGTAACCTTTAGTTTTCCCATGGTACAGCACTCACTTGCGCACGCAACACTCATGTCCATGGGCAAAGGATTCGCCATCTCTTCCGACCAGGACTTGGGAGATCGCCTTACCGATGGATATAACCGTGCAAAGTCACCCGAGCTGCCACCCATTCGAGTCGAAGCAATCGCCAATGACTCGGTGTCAACACTGGTCTCCTTCATCTTCAACTTTGATGAAGCCTTGAATCGACGTGCCTCTATGGGTCTTATTCTGGGGACGGGCTGCAATGCGACGATTCCCTTGAAATTGAGTCAACTGCATCCTTCTAAGCGCCCACAAAGCGTTGTTGCTCGGCCAGAAGAACGGGAAGAGGACGTCAAGATTGCGATCAATACCGAGTGGAGCATTAACGGCACGGCGCCTCCCTTGCACGAGGTCGGGTTGGTGAGCAAATGGGATAAAATATTGGATTCTGAAGGCGAGTTACCAGGCTTCCAACCACTTGAATACCTCACCTCGGGGCGATACTTGGGCGAGCTGGGACGAATCATGCTGGTCGACTACCTGACGGAACACTCGGGCATTGCTGCAGAAACGTTACCAAAGAGGCTTCTGCAACGGCACAACCTCACAACGACATTCCTGAGTCACTTCAAACCGCTCCGACCATCGGCCCTCTTGGCCAGCCTGCAGAAAGAATTCCCCGAGTCGTCAGGATCCTCGCCATTTGTGTGGACCGAAGATCTAGCTACTGCAGTGTATCGGATTGCCAAAGCCATTGAGGTTCGAGCAGCCGGCATTGTGGCAGCAGCGACATTGGCTTTGTTGACACTTGCTGGAGAAGTCCCAGCAGAAGGTTCAAAGACATTGGGTCGGGATTACGAACTCGGGGTAGGTTACACAGGAGGATGCATTGTTCACTTTCAAGACTACTTGCAGGACTGCCAGGACTTTCTGGACCAACTGCTGAGCAAACGGTTCGGTGAAGGGAGCCCGTTGCGAGTCGTACTTAGTCCGTGTCACGACGGAGGCGTTACAGGCGCGGGCATTCTTGTGGCTGCAGCATCACAGAGCAAGACGATAAACAAGTAGAGTGATTTCGGGTTGGTGGGTTGCATATCTCGCCGTGCATCGCTGGGGTGTTTGGGGGCGGCTGGTCCGCTTCGGTAATTGATCAGTTCCACATGATGGGCGTCTGGCCGGGGTAGTTTTCTTGGGAGCATGGGTTGCGTTGCAGCGTTGGTTGTAAGCCGGGGTTAGGGAAAGGAGGGGAAGAGGGAAGGTTTGAGATAAGCTTGATCACTGATGAATGGTTGTTGACTAGTTTATAGAAATAAGAAGCATTCTTGCGAGTCAGGTTGTATGTTTGTGCCTAGTGAAGGTTGGCAGAGTGCCGACATTTCTTACGACTAGATATGCCCCAGACAATTGAAGTTGAAAGACCCCGACTTACAGCATATCTCTATGTTGCGGTAACTAGCCCTTCCAGTTCAACCCAGTCTAGTTTCGCCGCTCGCATGAGCAGGTGACTCTTACTGGGCTAGATTCAGTCACCGGCAGAAAGAGGGATCTACCTTTGACTCACACTCACATGGAGAAACACCCTGTGAAAGATTTTGATAATCTAGACATCTCTTATAGGCAGTTGTCGGCATGGCGCCGAACCTGTCGTGGATCTAGGCGGGGCGCACTTATATCCGCGCTGCTGCTTTGCAAAGTCTGCGATCACGACAGCGACTCCACCCACTTCCCAGCACCCTCTTCTCCCACCATGCCACCACCCAGCCTGTTTCTTTAAAAGGGCCTTTCTATTCTACTACTCTCTTTCTTCTTTTGTTTTATTTCTCGCTGTTCTTTGTCAAGAGTTCTTGGCGGAACTTCTCAAACGCCGTCATGAGTCCGTACAAGTCTGATCCTCCGGTCTCGGAAGCTGCTCCCGCTCCCGCTGCCGTGGCCGTGGCCGTTCCGGTCCGGTCCAATTCTCGGAGCAGCGATAGCGACGAGGATGTCGTCGATGCAGCCGAATTTGAGGCCCTTTCGAGGTCGTTGACCACGGGTGGTTATTTTCTACAGCCCGAGTCCCTGGAGAGTGCCATGCTACGGCCTTCTTCTTACACGGCTGCTCATGTCCCTCATCGCGGTGAGGATGAGGAAGAGCAGGGGGTTAGTAGCGAGGATGAGAGTGAGAGTGAGATTTCAGAGGATTTGGATAATGGTGGCCCTCATGAAGAGACACCTCTAATTCACCACCAAAGTCACAGTCGGCGCCATTCGACCGCGGCTAGATCTACTGCCTCAGCTGTGACTGATACCGCAACGCCTTCTTCGCCATTCTTGAACAACACCTCACCCACACGCTTCTGGTTGATCTTCTCGCAAATCCTTGCCGCCTACTTTATCTCATGTTTCGACTCTACCATCATGGCGTCTAGTCATCCTATCATATCTTCGTACTTTAATGCCTCCAACTCTGCCTCGTGGCTCTCAACCGCCTTTCTCCTCACATCGTCCGCCTTCCAGCCTCTTCTGGGCCGTCTCTCCGACGCTGTGGGTCGAAAACCGCTTTTCGTAGGCGCCAT
Source organism: Fusarium continuum (assembly GCA_013184455.1). Taxonomy (NCBI): domain Eukaryota; kingdom Fungi; phylum Ascomycota; class Sordariomycetes; order Hypocreales; family Nectriaceae; genus Fusarium; species Fusarium continuum. The sequence goes on from JABCKB010000276.1 coordinate 37,683, forward strand.
GGGTATCTTTGCCGCCGCTACTGTCTGGTGCGCCCTTGCGAATAGCATTGAGAGCTTGATTGTCGGCCGCTCTCTATGTGGGATTGGCGCTGGCGGCGTCATGACATTGGGCAGTATCATCGTGAGCGACCTGGTGCCCATTGAGAACCGCGGCGCGTACCAGTCGTACATCAACATAAACTACGGCGTGGGCTCGTCGCTGGGCGCCGCGACCGGCGGTTGGATGGCCGACTACTTGGGTTGGCGGTGGGAGTTTGGCGTGCAGGTTCCTCCGCTGGTCATCTGCATGGCTGTGGCCTGGATTGCGATTCCCGACGACTTGGGCATTCAGGGGCAGAGGAAGGGCGTGTGGCAGGCTCTGAAGGAGTTTGACTTTAGGGGCTCCTTGCTCTTGACTACGGCTATCACGTTTGTAATTTTGGGTCTGGTAAGCTGTTTTGCGGTCGCGAAAGATGATTTGATGCTGACTTTCTCCGTTAGAATCTTGGAGGCAATGTCCTACCGTGTAAGTCAACATCTACAGTTTTGGGTATACGCCGAGTTTAGCTAACTTATCTCAGGGTCACATCCTTATGTCGTTGCTTCTCTCGTTGTCTTCGCCATTACGTTCCCCCTATTCCTCTGGGTAGAGTCGTGGGTCCACAAACCCATTATGCCGCTGTATCTGATCTACCAAGCTCCTCGAGCCAATCTCATATTTAGCAATGTCATTGCAGCTATTGTCTCAAACTCGATCTTATTCAATATGTGAGTATATCTGACTTTGATTTCTTTTATGGTGGGTAAAAAAGTTCATCCTGGGGCCCCCATTGGTCCGCAACACCATGCCCACCTGAACTTGTACCTGCATGCCCTTTGTAGATACCCTCACATTAGCTCTCTGCGCAAGTGAGAGATTCCGCATCATCTTGGCTAGACACTGACATACTTTTATAGCCCACTCTACTTCCAAGCCGTTCTCCTCACTTCCGCCACATCATCCGGCCTCCGTCTCATCATCCCCACTATCGCCGCCTCCTCGACGGGCGCCCTCGTTGGCTTTGCTGTCACCTGGACCGGTCGACTCAAGTGGCCTGTCCAAAGCGGTACTATCTGCATCCTCATCGGCACGATTGGCCTAGCCTTGCTTCAGCGTGACCTTCCTGAGTGGGTGTATCTCTTCATTCTGCTCCCCTCATCTATCGGCCAAGGCTTCCAGTTTCCAGGAACCTTCATGGCGATCCTTGCGGCTTCTGCGCAATCCGAGCAAGCCGTCGTCACAAGCACACTCATGCTCTGGCGCAGTCTTGGCCAGGTCCTTGGTGTTGCTAGCAGTTCTCTTGTTGTCCAGAACGCGTTGCTGCATTATCTCAAGCAGTTCGTTACAGGAGAGGGTCGCGATGAGATCATCCGCCGTGTTAGAGAATCAGTCGAGGAGATTACCAGGCTTGAGCCAAAGTACCGTGAACAGGTCATCCTGAGTTATGAAGCTGCGTTGCGACTCACATTCATCTTTTGCATCGTGTTGGCGTTCGCCTCAGTCGTTATGATCCTACCTATTAAGCTGCCCAGGCTTGGTGTGAGAAAGCAGAAATAGGTACCAGTCAACATCAAGTGAGAGTCAATCAAAAGGAGGAAGATTAGTAGAAAAGCTATTATGGACTGGGATGATGGCAGTAACACTCACTATGCGCATAGCATTCCAATATTGATCTGAAGGCGGTGAGTGAGCTCCCTCAAAACGGTGCCGAATGTGAGCTTCTATGGTTAGTTACATCATGCCCATCTCTTTGGCTATTAGGCATTACAGTTTGTGTAAGTACTACTTAGTAGTTTTGTTTCGGTAGCATATATATGTACTTTTGATGTCCAGCTAGATAAGCTTTCCATCGCAGAGGGGAGCAGGAATTTTCATAAATAACACAGATAAGAACATATAAATTATACAAGTATGCTCGACTTATTCTAACAATGTTAAATCAAAGTCCGCCCAAAGTGCTTTACTGTTCTATCACCTCGAAGCTCTTTCACCGAAAGTCAGGTAGGTATCTTAATTGTTTGTTAGACAATCTAAGCAGTAGCAAAGCTCCTGATATCAGGGGTTTGAAAGAAAAGTACACGAGCGTAATGCCTGGCGAACTAGATGAACACATTAGACCTTGACTGAGCCCCTATTTGTACACCCCGAAAATATCAGACCGATCAATGAACCCCGTTGACTCCATTTGCCATGAGCGCGTCCAGCTCTTCCTTAGCCTTTCTGTAATTTTCCTGCGCTTCTCTCTCGCGCCGGTTGACAAAGTCTACTTCCTCGCGTAGAGCGCTCAGACGTCGCTCTACCGCCACATCCTCCGAGATGGCCAGCGTCTTGAAACCAGCCAGGGCAACACGTGCCTTCTCAAGAGCTTCAGATGCGTCGCCCATCTTGTCGCGGAGCATCTTCTGTCGCTTCTGATAGCCGCCAAGATGAATCGATAGCTTCTTTTCTAGTTTTGCGCCTGCCTCTGCAGAAGCCATAATGGAATCTTGAACAGCCTAAGAACAGGGTCAGCATAATATTAGATTTTGGAACACTCAAATGAAACTCACGTCGAATGCTACCTTCATAGCTGCCCCTTGCTCTTCCTCATCCTCGTCGTTATAGCAGCCCAGGCCTAGGAGTAGCGAGCTACTTGCGCGGGACTCAAAGGCAGCCTGGATGTCTTCAAACTTGGGAAGAGGCTTGGTTTCCGACATAATCAATAGACGAGCCTCAGCGAGAGCATCGTCATCGATCTGCTGTAGCGGCTTAGGGGCACCACTCACCTGGCCGCCAGGGATAGGATACCTCATCGCGTCATTGGCCATCAGGTTCGCTGACTCCTTGGCAATAAGGGACTCAATAACGTCGGTGAGGGTGCTAGCCTGCTTCAACAGACTAGGCAGATCAACGTGGACCGGCCTAGGAAGGTTCTTCTGCATAACTTGGGTGCGTCTTCGAAACTCGAGAGCTTCTTCTGCTTCTCGTATCTCGCGCTCTCGACGATCTCGCTCTGCGGCGTCTTCCTCGGTCATTTCATCAATTTGTATAAGTTCCTTCTCTTCTTCCGGAATATCGAATTCCCACTCTGTGTCTTTCGGCTTAGGGAGAGAAGCTAGACCTGACTTCAGTTGGTTACGCAAAGCTGAGTTTCTCATCCTGATGTCCCTAGGTGTGGCGGAAACTATCGACATGCCGTCATCTTGGTTCAAAGACAGTGTATCTCTTGGTGTTCGCATAGGTGTCTGTCCAAGTCGGCCAGGCGTGCCTCCTAAGCCATCTGCCCTCAACGGGGTGGACAAGGGATTTGGTGTTGAAATAGTCTGTTTTCGAGGGGTGATGCCATCAAAGCCGGTTGAGGATGCGCCCTCGTAAAGAGGAGTATTCTCACCACCGAGGAGGGCTGACTTTGTATCATTGAGTGCTCGGATGTTTCGAATTTCGTTGGCGATATGATCTTCCTGCTCGGGTGCTTTTGGGGTGCGGATAGGGGTGCCTGCGTTGAGGGTAGAATAGGTGTTTACAAGTCCTCGAGTTGCGTCGTTCTCGCTCTCCCTCGCCCTCAAGTTGGCAGCTTCACCCAACCTGCCCATCTTGACGATGTCCTCCAATTCACCCTCACTAACTTGAGGAGAGGGTAGGACCAGCGAACGCCGCTTACTGCTCTGCTCAGCTTCTCGGATCTTCTGTAGTTGACCAGCCTTCAAGGCAGCCTTGTATGATTCCGATGCCCCATCTTTTTCAGTCTTCTTTCGCTTCCGGTCGTTGTCCTCGTCACCCTCGCCCTTGCGCTTGTTGGCTAGCTGTTGCTTTCGGGGATCGAAAGCTGCACGTTGCGCCTCGTTTTGCGTCATCTCCTCTGATGTATCGTAGAAACCAGCCAGAGCCTTTCTTTCGAAAGGAATGTCTGCATTGTAGTCCATCTCGCCCTTCTTCCTGGTCGTAATCTTGATATTAATACCAGCCGTCTTGAGCTCTCGTCTCTTTTGCAAAGCAGCAAGACGGCGCGACTCCTCCTGCTGACGTTCTCGGGCCTTTCTCTTGGCTTTTTTACCTTGTGTGTTGGCCAAGCGGGCACGAGCTTCACTCAGCATCTCCTTTTCGTCTTCGTCGAGATCGATGGTGTCGGGTCGGGCAGGCTTCGTCTCAGGATCGGGATCTAACTCGCCAGGTCGAAGTCTTCTCACATCGTCGGCGCTAGGCGCTTGCGTCTCGCCTCCTTCGGGGCCCATAAGCCCAAGGCTGGATGATTCTCTTGCTTCGGCTTCATCGAGGAGCTTCTGGTATCGTTCGAGGCACTGGTTCGCAGTTCGGCCGACAATAGGAGCGATTGTGCGCCACTGGGTGGGCATAATCTTGGCAAGATGTAAAAGTCTCTCATCCTCTTCCTTGCTCCATTCAATCTTTTTGATGCTGGGGTCTAGCCATTCGTTCCATCGAGCCTTGCACTGCTTGGGCGTCTTTCGTGCCAGCAGTGACGAGACACGCGCCCATTGATTAAGGCCATATTTGGAGACGGAGGCCTTGAGGATTTCATCCTCGATGTTCGTCCACACGCCTCCTTTGACGACGGGCATCGTGATGGTAGTTACTGAGGGCGCGTTGTATGGGGTTTGAATGCGATGTAGCCTGGGCCAGGCTGCGAAACACGCTCTCTTAAAAATATCCAAGTCTAACTTCGGCGCGCACTGCCTGCTGAGTCATGCAGGATGAACTTGTGATTGGGTTATTCAAGAGCTCTCGCTGCCCCATATTTTCAGGGCGACCCAGAGTTCCTGGCAGGTGGTTCCCAATAAAACCGGGAATCAGAAAAGATATGACAAAAATATGCAGCCAGTATGGTAGGAGGGATAGCTGAGACCTGATCGAGAATTAATGTCATTATCTATTACTGTGAGTTATAAATCCCGGTTTTTCTGGCACCCACCTGCCTGGTCAGGTCCAAGGCATGAGGTGCCTGCCTTAGGTAAGGTAGGTAAGGTAGGTGTCAAATGGAACGATTAAATAAGATCGTATGAAAAAGAGACAGTCAAATCGCTAAACAAGGGGTTGTAGTTGATGACATTGATTGGTGTGTTACTAGTGCAGTTCTATCGAGTATGATTTAACATTCCATGTACCTGGGTTTCGAACCTACAATTGATAGACCCGTCATGGCCAATTCGTCTATGACTTTCAGTTGAAAGGTGACGGATGATCTCAGTATTCAGATGCCCATTTATTAGCTTGGGATAGCATGCTTGGAAGATGGTGTTTGATCTGATACAAGGTTGCGCTTGTCTTAAGCTCTCTCAAACCGCATTGGCCGTCGAAAGCAGTAAGCAGACTGAACTAGATAGCAGGCAACTCTTCAAAACACGCGGTCATAGAAAGACAAATCAAATTTACGATGTCAAATCCTTCTTCCTCGCTTACAACAGCCCCATGCCGCGCGCGCTTGTTGTTAGCCCAGATCATGGATTGCGGAGTCGGTGGGATGCGACGCCGAAACCCGATGCGATGCCACACATTCAGTACGGTAGCCTATCAGGTCGCGCCAACGATAGGCTACGAGCCACGCCAGCACAGCTTTAGCTTATCAGATACTGCTAGATCCTAGCTGCATGATATGCAGAGGACCAGAGAATGCGTCATTCATTTACCATCTTGCCAAAGGTGGGAAAAAGCAACTTGTCAATCATGGACAACGATGCCGTGATGCTACCAAGTATGGCGCCAGCTTAACGTGATTAACTACGAGAATCACTCAGCATCGTAAGGCATTGACGACTGTGGGTAAATAGCTAATGAGAGCCTGACAACTGTATTAAACAAAAAGTATGGCTTATCAAGCCTCAGACGATCGTGTCTTCGCCTGGAAGGATGGCATGGATATCCATGTCCCCACCTCCACCCCCCATCCCAGCTCTTGGACTCATCATATATCCGCAAGATAGCTCCCTAAATGCGCCTAGATCATTATTAATCCTTCCTTGTACCTCTCGTCACACTTATCTCATTCCAGCTCCAAGCGACACGACCCTCTCGCTTGTTTGAGACATGCGAGACGCAGACGATCTTCTAGCCCCAGGCCTTATTACCTATTGCCCCTTCCCTAGTCTTTGAGTCTTGTTCGTCTCTTGATTCCTCTCGGCCATGCTTCAGCGATTTCCGTGATCGATCTCAGGCTTCATAAGCCGACAACCTTTTGCTGCGCGCAGCTCTCCACAACCAAACCGAACTAAACCGCATAGACGTGCGCGCGCGTACGTTGAAACGTCAAAAACCATGGTGAAGGACGACGATATCCACCAAGAAGAGACCGCGATCGTAGACGAAGCAACATGCTTGCTACCCACAGACTCAGAACCTCGAGATGGAGACAGCGAAACAGCATCCACCACTGGCACGTGGGATGCCTTGAAGGACTTTGAAGGTTTGCCCTGGTGGCGTCGACCCTCAGTATGCTTTGAAACTGTCCAAAGCCGTCTTGTCCAGCTCTGATCTTCCTTTAGGTCTACTGGCTGCTCGGTCCCTATATCATCTTTACCCTCTCTTTTGGAGGTGTCATGGTTCCAAGGCTTGACTTGTAAGCTATCTTCCTGACAGCACGGGCGAAATCTTGGCTTACCGGTTATGATAAGAATTCTGGATCTCATCTGCAAGCAATACTTTGCGGACCAGCACAGCCATAATCCAGGCAAAGTCTTTGACCCCGTCTTGCTTGGGACAGATAACCCCCAGTGCAAGATCCCAGAGGTGCAAGCAAACGTGGCGACGTTCATGCTGGTCATGAACTTGTTCACAGGTATCCTAAGTGCCATTGTCGCACCGAATATTGGCCACTTGTCTGACCGATATGGTCGAACACGACTCATGGCTCTCGCTTCTGTGGGTGGGATCTTGGCTGAGTTCATCACCATCCTCACAGCCCGCTATCCCGAGGTCATTAACTACCGCTGGATGCTTCTAGGCAGTATCTTTGATGGTATGACAGGATCTTTCACTAGTGGAAGTATTATGACACAGTCTTACACAAGCGACTGCACCCCTCCCTCAGCGCGCGCTGTGTCTATGGGTTATGTGCATGCGTGCTTATTCACGGGACTTGCATTTGGTCCCCTTCTTGCGGGCTATTTTGTCAAGTGGACGGGTAGCTTGCTGTCCATCTTTTACGTTGTGATGGGATGTCACATCGCTTTTATGCTGTTCATCTGGCTCGTCGTTCCTGAGTCGTTGTCCCGGAAGAAGCAATTGGCTGCCCGGGAAAAGTGGGAAAAGGAAAAGGAGATGCGACCACCGTCTACATCGTTATTATCGACTACTATCCGAGCTGCAATCCCCATTGCATCCCTGAAGATTCTTTACCCCACCGGCCCTGGAACCTCACCTGCTCTTCGCCGTAACCTTATTGCTCTTGCTATTGACGACACTATCATCCTGGGAGCGAGCATGTCTGCAGGAGCTGTTATCGTTCTCTACTGTGGAGTCACGTACAACTGGGGTACTCTAGAAAAGTCCAAGTTCGTGTCTTTGCTATCCCTGGTTCGGGTGGTAGTCCTCATGGGCATCTTCCCCGTCATCAACTACTTCGGCCGCACTCGTCCAGCAGCTCGTCGTCGTCGCGAGTCTGGCGTGGCTCCAGTTGAGAAGAACACGGGAGCAGATGAGCTAGATATCTTGATTCTACGAATTGCTTTGATATCAGATGTTCTCGGTTCTCTTGGATACATATTTGCTCGCTCATCTGGAGTGTTTGTGGCAAGTGGAATGGTGACTGCATTCGGCGGACTTGGTAGTGCTACTGGTCAAGCAATCGTCACCAAACATGTCCCTTCTGAGAGGGTAGGTCAGCTGCTCGGAGCATTTGGCATGCTGCATGCCCTGGCGCGAGTGCTTGGCCCAGTTTTATTCAACGGGATGTATGCCTTAACGATTGGACGCTTTAACCAGGGTATTTTTGTCTTGCTGGCAAGCGTATTTGGAGTCGCTCTTGTAATGAGCTTTACGATCAGGCCTCATGGTGAGTGAGAAAAGAAAAACCCCTTCGTTGAGTTCACGCACTAACAAATTATAGTTGTATGGGAAGAGGAGCCGGAAGAGGAGAGAGAGCCTCTCAACCCTACACAAGAGGCTTTTGCATTGTCGAGCGAACAGCTTCCCCTAGACGAAGAGGATCAAATCCGTTTTTAGTAGATACTCTGTTTTTCACTGCACGTCACGGTTTTCTTTGTTTATTTAGGTTTATCCTACAGTTACAGCGTAAAGGTGCATGGTTCACCTTGCTGGATCCTACTTGTATAACAGGTTACGGTAGCACTTTGGAGTATTTAAAGTCATAAAAAATACACGAAGCAACTTATGAATGCAAACACATCAATGCCATTCTTTTGCACTGCTTGTCAAACCATACTGTCTGCCGTTCTTGGTGAGCTACTATACATAAAGAAATGCCAACACGGGTTTTCTAAATCCAGTGTTAGTCAGTTGGTTCAAAAATGTGGGTCCTTTCTCGGATTCTTATAGGGAGCAGAGCTCCCTCATGACATCAGATCAGCCTCTTCACTTGACGTGGTCTACAGCGGCGGCAGCATCGAAATTGGACCAGCGCCCTTCCTTTGATCCCAATTGAGGAAATTCAGGAATTTTATCGCTTTAAGTGAAGGTACCAAGAAAATCTTGAACAAACCCAAGACACTTCTTACAACTGGACTATGCTTGCATCCAGGGCTTGGTCATCGGCAAAAAGTCGTTCAGTGAGAGGCATTATGACAGCGGCTGGCCGAACAATCAAGTTCGGGCCCTTTGAGGTAACAAGTCAGGTAAGCATACCCCGGGTCTCAGTTCTAGACGCTCTTATACCTGCCACCGAGCATTTCTGTTCTTATCTCACCTCGATACTAACAATACCCCCAGGTCTTCCTCACAACACCACACTCCTTCGCCCTAGTAAACCTCAAGCCTCTCATACCAGGCCACGTCCTCGTCTGTCCGCACAATCCGCACAAACGCCTTACGGACCTGACGCCTGCAGAGACGGCAGATCTCTTCACGACGGTGCAACTCACGCAGCGCCTCCTCGCGCGCTCCTATTTCTCCACTCCTGAGCCCGAAGCCGGCAGCTTCTCGGTCGCAGTGCAGGACGGCGCCGACGCGGGCCAGACAGTTCCGCATGTGCATGTGCACGTCATCCCGCGAACGGCGGGGGACATTGGAAGTCCGGACGCTATTTATGTCAAGCTTGCGGGAGAGGAAGGTAACGTGGGAGGTGCGCTGTGGGATCGAGAGATAGGTGCGAGACCGCAGCCCGCCGGTGGGTTGAAGAGGGTGGATGATGAGGATCGGATGCCAAGGAGTGCGGAGACGATGGCAGAGGAAGCAGAGCGATACAAGGTGATTCTAAAGGAGATGGGCGTTGTCTGACAGAGAGGGATTGTATGAAGAATGTGGATTATAGAAGTTTAGCTACATTAGCGATAGAGATACAAGCATACGATGAGCCCGCGCAGGGAGTTGTTGCCATGTGCTATTGATGCCATGTAATATCTCTACACGGCAATTACTTGCCCCTGCTGCTTGGTTGCTGTGTAAGGAGAAGCCAATGTTGACATGATGGCCTTTGATAGTGTTGAACACAAAGGGCTGATTTGTTAACCCCATCAGATGCAATCTACTTGGAAATAACTAATGATTCAAGATTCAGAAACAAAAGCATGATAATTGTCTCATATTAGCACTGAAGCACATCATGCATTTAAATATAAGAGCAACGTATTACATCGATGACAACCAAACGGATGAACACTGGCGGCCCGAATCACGCAGAGCGCGCCTTTGGTTATATGTAGCAGCACACCAAACCTTATGCCCGCATCGTCTCACCACTACAGTAAAACAATTGATATCCCTGGTGCCCGCAACGCCACAAGCCGATGTTGGACGATGGCTTATCTTTAAAGCCCTTGCCACCGTTGACGATCATCTGGAATGCTGATCTGCTTCCAGACCGACGGGATAGAATTCACACCCACCTTATCGCGCCCGTCTTGGCTCGGTCCGGGATACGGCAACGTTCGGCATGGGCGATAACAATCTGGATGGCGCGGTACCACTGTCCTAGTTAGTTGCTTATGTTTGATGCAGCTGTAGCCAGAACGAGAGGTTCGATAAGCCGCAATTGGCCTAAAAAGCAAGACAGTTCAAGGGAATAAAGCCAGATCAATGCTTGGCATCAACCCGAGACAATGTTTAACTAATGATTTCGGGGAGTTTGCAGCCGGCTACAGGATGGCATTCAGCATGCAGTGTGAAGCCGTTGATGCATGGCTTGACCAATCATTAGTAAAGCATCCAAATGCTGAGACAATTGATAGACAGATGATGCATGCACTCGAGCCACGATGTGCGATCGTCCGTTCCGCATGTGAAAGTTAGGGGCTGGTTACTCAATAGGAATAGAAGGGGGAAGCGGAGCAAGGAACATCTGTAAATTGAGGCTTTTCAGGATAGTATCCATATTGGTTCCCAGGCCAAATCACACTACTAATACTGTTGTATTTATGTTTACTTGCAAGAGGGGCTGAGGGGGCAAAAATCCATGCTGAGATTTGAACCCCACAATCAACAACACGAGCCAGCTTCGCAGTGCGGGGAGGACTAACATCCGATAATTACCTATTCACAGATGAAAGGAGCCTGTGTCATATGCCCTTGCCTGCAGCTTCAACCTGGTCTGGTAGTTGCGGACCATCGGGACGATTGTGGAAGAGAAGTTCCAGTCGCTGTCGGAAGTGGCAGGCTGGAAACACGAGTCACGTTTCGGGTCGGTGAGCGAGCCGATGGTCCGAGTGATGAGCTGCAAAGCGGCAAATGGGATATGTTCAACTCGTAAACGATCAAAGAATACGGGAACAGGCAAGATCCTCAACGGAACTGACCCCAGTCAGCTTTTATCCTTCAATCAGCTGCCTCACGCGAAGATCAGCCGGATAGTCGCTCGCTCTCACTCGATTCAGATGCTGCCGTTGTCGCAGCCGTGTTGATGGTGTGTCGTTGAATAGCCCGACATTGACTGGCAAAGGACAGGGCGGGAACTAGCGCAAGCGGTTTTTAGCCGCTTCGGTAGATGCATACGCTGAGATGCGGTGGATAATTAGTGCAGGAGGGCCTGTCCACTCCCAGGCGACAGTGGGCCCAGACAGGTCCATTTCGGCGCTTTGAAACTGCAGCCCAACAAGTAGAAGCGGAATCTCTGTGAGAGCACGAGGCCAGGTCTAAGAGGGCTATGGACCAGGCGATCTAAAGGCATTCTTCCCCCGCATTAGAAAGTTTAAGCATCTAAGTTAGGCACCGGAAAGTCATTGTTTTTCTACAGTCCATCCTGCCTTGGATGTAAGTGAGGGTAGGATTGGCAAAAGGCGGTGGGCGTTGTTGTTGTTGCTGTCTTGTTGTGGCTGGGTCTGGCTGCGCGCACTACCACCAGAGCCTGGGCTATAAACTAGATGTGAGCTGGTGACTCGGCACGGAGCACCATCGGCGTTGGACCATCCAGTTCAAATTGCCATGGAACCATGATTGCAGCAGCATGGATGCAAGTCAATAACTGGTGGGTCGCACAACGACAGACCAGCGAGGCATCGGTGATCTGCAAGATAAGGAGCAAGTAAGTTCAATCCATCCAATCCAGGTTTCTGGGGTGAAAAGGTCTTTGTGAGTGCGTGCAACGACGTCTCGCCGCAGACAGAGGACAAAGCACACTGAAGATGCAGAATTCAATTAAATGGCATGCAATTGAGGGTCGAGAGGGGGGAAATGGCGATGCTTGACAGAGAGGAATTGAATTACCCGACTGAGAGGTGTGTTGTGGACGGACGGGAAGAGCCAAGATGGAGGGAGGGTGTCAAGCAAGTCGCAGAGTTTCCGAGGAACCTGAACCTCACAGAGTTCTCTGATGGAACCGGCAGCAGCGGGCGTAAGCGCACAGACTCCCACCATCGCAAGATGAAGAGCCAAGCTACCAAGCACCAAAGTGAAAGACGCGAACGCCAAACCCAAGTTGCGAAAGTCGCACGTTACAACGATATCACTTTTCCGCTTTGAATCGACCTGCAGCCGTCTCCTCCGTAGTCTCTCTGCTTTAGCCTCAAGGTCCCCTTATCCGCTTACTGGATGCATCCGGTCCTTGGGGTTTTTATTCAGGGTCTCTTTTTGTGCTGACCGTTGGTAGCGCGCCACTGATGCGAATGTCAATAAATCCATAGAACTTCATCTGGGCCGTCTTGCTTTTGTCATGATGGGTTCTGGAATCTGAAACCTGATGTGCCACTGACGTTGTTGAGCCGCATCCATTCTTACCTCGCGATGGATGTTGGACATTGAATCCACCAGTAGCGGAGCTTGACCGGTAATGCACAGGGTTACCGTGGCCCCAGCAAGGGCTTTGCTGGCCGTTGGGTCGCATGGAACCATCTGGATTACTGGGATTTGTCCAAGGCCTTGAGAGTGAGGAGGGGATAAACTGGATACACAATAGGCTGTAAGCAAAGGATAGATACTCTAATAAAGCGACGCGTAAGTCAGATACTATCATAGGAATTATTAAAAGAGAACACCATGTTTAGGGTAAATTCCGATAATTATGCTTCTTAGCCTATCCCAATTATCTTAAGCTTGATTCCCTGTTTTGAGAATACAACATCAGGTGCGGTGACGCCCTGGAGCCAAGCCATGACTTGAGTCGTTGCGCAGCTCTTGAAGTTGATGTTACGAAAAGAATGGTTCAACCACCTCCGATGAAAGGAAACGAATGCAACGACCTAGAGCAGGGACTGAGAATTTTCAATTCCTAGGTGGCGGGTCTTGGTGAGAAAGTAACCAATCATTACATACGGTCCGTCTCACATACCGGATAAAGTCATAGGCTAGAAGCTCCGGCAATCGACATGCATGCGAGGACGGAGAGTTGACACGGACCACTATCGGTCAAGCCGCCCAATCAAGACTCGCATTTCCGTTAGCTGCATGCAAAATTCAGGACGCTCCCGACGGCTCCCCCCTCAGCTAGGACCAAGACACAACCCGAAATTCAGCACCGTCTCTGGGTCTACGTCGGTCCCGTTCAACGATGGCTCCATTCCTTTGCTTGTGTCCAAGTGATCACCTGCCGATAGCCCGGGCATTCTGCTGCGATGATCCGTAGAGCAGTCTGGCCTGTATCACGAGACACTTTATTTATGTCTGCAGTAACCAGTGACACGCGAAGAGCAAGAAAGGCGTGGTTGTGGATATCTAGATGTGTCTTGGACCAGAGATACACGAGCAGAATTATTTAAACTGAAAGAGGGGTAACAAAGTGTAGCGGTTCTGCACCGATTCCTTGCATAGGACGTCTGTGGACAGAAGGCCTCTTATCTTCTTCCTCAACTCCCCGGGGCGAAATCAGAGGTGGAAGAGTTACATACCTACCTTAGTTACAAAGTTTGTCTCACTCTGTCCGCGCCCGGTGTTGTTCTACTGTAGGTTTTCCTTCTCTCGGACTTGTCGTCTGCAGCTGTTGGTCCAAATTTCCTGATGGCGTATGCAACTCCAAGCAACAAGAAACAAACGACTTGCCCCACATGCTGCAAACGAAGCTTCTACTAACTTGTTACCCAAAGGCCAAGGCAAAGCAAGGTTCTTTTTTTCTCCGCCGAGTCGCAACTCGACGCGACCTTATCGGCCAGGGCTTCTGGGGCTTATTCCAAGCTTGAACTTCCATGGCTTGGTTGCGGTCTCGGGCTCCACCAAAAGGCGTCGCCGCACTTACACGGGCTACTCTTACCTTTTCTTTACTCTCGTTGCTGCTGCAGGTAGAAATATCTCGTCTCCCACCCTTCTTTCTTCGTGATTGACTTTCCCATCTGGACAACTAACTCTCGCCTCCAAAGCTTGAACCATCTCTCCCCTCTCCAGTCCTATCTCTCATCTTGATTGACTGTTGTGATTCTTCTGTTGGATTCCACGTGAAATCCCACACACTGACTCTTTGCTCCTCCGCCAAGCAAGCAAGCCACCCTCAATCTCCAAAACACCACAAAAAGCATCCCTTCGCCTATTATCCATCCATCACCTTAGGATACCGTTATCTTGGTCCACTGTCCTCCGCTCCACATTCCTCACATCTACCTGCTAGACAAAGTCAACTATTGCTCTCCCTCTCCAAGTATTTATTCATCGTGGGCTCGTCGCTTCTTCCAAGTCTGAGTGTTTGGTCGTGAAACCCAGCCGACTGTCCTCTTAATTGAGTTCGACTATTGGCACTTTCCCATCCGGTTGTATCTCTTTGCACCAACGGCCATGGCTATACTTCGTACTGGTCCTCGTGACCCCGACGCCTTTCCGGCCATGCAGCTTTTCCTCCTGGGTAAGTGCAACAATTCCTTTCTTCAGCATTATATGGTATACGCTAACCTGATATCAGCTATTGTTCGACTAGCCGAACCTATCGCATTGACATCCATCTTTCCATATGCCTGGGCTCTTGTCAAGGATTTTCACATCGGTAACGAAGAACATGCCTCTTTCTACTCGGGCATCCTTATCTCCGCCTTTTCCCTCGCCGAGGCTGTCATGGGAACGTACTGGGGTGCGCTATCCGATCGTATAGGTCGCAAGCCTGTTTTGATGATTGGATCTCTTGGTACTATGCTCAGCATGTTGATGGTAGGAATGGCTCCTAGCTTTGGTGTCGCCTTGATTGGTCGTACTCTCGGTGGCATGCTCAACGGAAACATTGGTGTCATCCAAACCATGGTCGGTGAGCTGGTTACGAGGCCTGAGCATGAGCGTAAGTCTACTCCTTGTCCATGGTGCTGTCTCGCACAAACTGATCTCCATATCACAGCACGTGCTTTCTCCATCATGCCCTTTGTCTGGAGTATCGGCACCATTGTAGGTCCCTCCATCGGTGGTATGTTTGCCAACCCTCACGAATCTTGGCCTGGAGCTTTCCCTACCGGCGGCCTCTTCCAGCGTTACCCTTACCTACTGCCCAACCTTATCTGCTCTGCACTGCTGCTCGTGAGCATTGTGCTCGGTTTCCTCCTCCTTGAGGAAACCCACCCTGATATGCAGCCCCAGCAAATTCCGGTCACCGAATACCGGCCCACCGAGGAGACCCCCTTGATTCTGTCTTCCAACAACAGAATGGTGACGGAGGTTCAGTCGGAGGCCTATGGTGCTATTGAGACCCCTAGTGATATTTCGAGCGAGGACTGGGACGCTCTCTGCATTGAAAACGAGAAAGACACGGCTGCCGCTCCCATGAAGATCTGGAACCGCCGTGTTGTGGGCTTCATCGTTGCTCTGTCCATCTTCACTTACCACTCCATGACATTTGATCATCTTCTGCCCATCTTTTTCGAGGAGGAGCGTGCATCTGCTGTCGAGATGCTCAAGCATGGCTCTATCTTCCCCTTTTACTCTCCTGGTGGCCTAGGTATGACTCTGCGGGACGTCGGAATGATCTTGGCTGTCGACGGTGGTATCGCACTCTTCATTCAGGTCTTCATTTTCCCCTGGGCTGTCCAGAAGCTCGGAACATACCGCCTATTCTTACTCGTCACAGTCCTCCACCCCATTATTTACGTTCTAATGCCCATGCTGCTTCTTGTTCCTGACAGCCTCATCTACCCCGCCATCTATGGTTGCCTCATTGTCCGCAACATTGTCTCTATCATCCTCTACCCTCTTCTGATGATCCTTATCAAGGAGGCTACGCCCACTGCTAGCGCCCTTGGCAAGGTTAACGGTCTGGCAGCCAGTGCCGGCGCCGCTTGCCGAATGATCGCCTCCCCCGTTGCTGGCTTTCTGTGGACCGTTGGTAGTAAGTCAGACTGCTCTGCGTTGGCGTGGTATGGTAGTGCTATCGCCGCTATGTTCGGAGCCATCCAGTGCTTTTCGGTTCCTCGTCAGCGGAATGAGGAGTTTTCTGAGGAGGCTCCCATTGTGCCTTGCAAACAGAGTGTCGCTGTTACAGTCACCGAAACTGAGTTCTACGAATCTTCTTAAGAAAAGCTGACAGCAGCTCATGACTGACTCAGTCTGAACGTACCTAAACGATTTCCAATCTTCCTCGGCCCGCGTTCATGAACTGAGTTACTCGTGAGCAAGTATTATTGCTTTTTGATTTCTTTTTCTTTTTGTCAGCGACTCAAGCTCGGAGTTTGGGTTTGTTTCTACTTATCTGCATAGGTAGAGAGAAACACTGGTAGAGAGGTTGCTTCTATCACGGCCGTCATCTACGAAGTTATGTATATATTCCCCTGGTATCATGGTTGATTTGGTTGGAAATGGCTTTTCCCCCAAAGGTGCTGGAGTTGGTCAACAAACAAAAAAGGTTCGCCGGCGTGCGTCTTGGTCATTAAAAAAGGGTTTGTTGTAACAAAAAAGATACAATTTGAGGATGAGATTTGGTTCAGAGATAGAAATATAGATGCATGTTTAAATGCCTTAACTTCTATATTTCGCCTCGTGAAATATATGCGGTACATTGGCAGTGATGACTTGGGAACGGAAACAAAGTATTATCAACTCATTGATTGACATCTAGTCAACAGACGAAATATTCATTGAATCTGCTACTAGCTGTCGTGAGAATAAGTGCCTCTCATTAACGCTGAGTCGTGATAGTCGGTTGATGCCCAATAGAATTTTCGCCACCCACCAAAAGTTGGAGAAGCTCAAATTTTAGCAGCATCAACTTGCTCACCTCGCAAGGGCCCGCCAATGACATCTGAGGCATGAAAGCCGCAACGAAACTCTTTGGTAGAGAATAAAAGCAGACTCATCTACCCAGCAAGGCAAAAATGCATATCGAGGAGATCACCGACAAGATGGACGAGGCCTTGAAACTCTCCCAAGCAGAGCAGGCCTCATCAGAGCCTCAACCCCACGCAGCAGATGCGACGAAGCCTCAGCTTCCGCCAGCGCACGCTATCGCCAGCGGAAAGACGGTCGACGAAGTTTGGGAAGATCTCAACAAGTCGCCGCTCTTCATGACAGATCTCGACGCCAACGAGGAGAACGACGACATAGCCGCGCTACAGGCTCTCGCTTATGAGGGTACGCCCCTCGAGAACGGCCAGGAGTTCAAGGAGCGTGGAAATGAGTGCTTCAAGTTTAAGAATCACATTGATGCAAAGGAGTTTTATGGGAAAGGCATCGCTATTCTCGCGGGCGAGGAGCGCAAGCGCGCTAGGGGCGAGCAGACTAAGAATCAGGAGGGTGTGGTCGACACGGAGGAGGAGATCCAGAAGCAGCGCGAGACACTTGAAGCGCTCTATGTTAACCGTGCGGCGTGCCATCTCTCTGTTAAGAACTATCGCAGCTGTTGGCTTGACTGCGCTTCGGCATTGCGCCTCAACCCGCGAAACGTCAAGGCTTACTACCGCAGTGCGCGCGCGCTTCTCGCTGTGGATCGTATTGAGGAGGCTGATGATGTGTGTGCTCGTGGTCTCTCGCTCGACGAGTCGAATGCATCGCTGCGATCAGTGGCAGATGATATTATCAAGCGAGCTAAGGAGATTGACGCACGACGTAAGAGGGATGCGGAGCGCGAGGCTAAGGAGAAACGACGTGCGATGCTCGTCAAGGCGGCGCTGCGAGCGAGGAACATCCCCACGCGCACAACTTCCCAGCCTCCAGAGATGGAAGACGCGGGTATCGCGCTTCTGCCGGACCCTGATGATCCGCGTAGCACCCTTGCGTTCCCGACAGTGCTGCTGTACCCGCTTCATCTGGAGTCTGATTTCATCAAGGCTTTCGAGGAGACTCATTCGCTCGAGGATCATCTGAGTTATATATTTCCTCTGCCGTGGGATAAGGATGGTTCTTATACGACTGCTGGCGTGGAGGCGTTCGTGGAGACTGCGCAAGGCGGCTTGCTCAAAATGGGCAAGCGGGTGCCGCTGCTCAAGGTGTTGGGGACGGGCAAGGTTGAGGTGGTAGACGAGGTAGTGAGGATCTTTATTGTGCCGAAGGATAAGGCTGAAGCGTGGACAAAGGAGCACAAGGCTAAGAGGGCGGCTGAGAAGGGAGAGGCGAGCTGATGGTAGAAGAAGAAAGAATAAAAAGTTTACGTGTTTTACAAAGGTGTTCGCATTGCCAAGTGGTGGAGTTGTTGTTGTTAATTATCTCTTTCCCCTAATGACGCGCTATATGCAGCAGCTGATTTGACCCAGAGGTTGCAAGATGATTTTAAGTGCCCGAGCTATTCCATTCTATTCGCTATTGGTCATATATCCCAAGATTCCATTCCGATAAAAGTTGTTTTCTCCTGCTCCTTGTCTCCTTTACCAAGCCATATTTACAACGAACTGGCTCTATGCCTCTTGCTGCGATGCTCGTCTTCCGGGGCAGGGTCTTCCATGGAGAAAGTAGGAGGCGAGTCACTAGAAGCAGAAGGGCCCTGTTCTGGCATACTGAGGTTCAGAAGAAGCATGGCAGCGTTCTTCTGAGCGGTATCGGCACCGCTTCGTGGCTCTTTGATCACTCTGTGTCTCATGGGGCTCGCCTCCGGGGTTGCTGCCATCACAACAGAACTCGTGCTTATATTGGGGCTGGCGCTTCCTCTGTAACTGTACTCCCAATCCTCATGCTCAAGTCGGCGCTTAGGCCCCCATGCTGCAGTAGGAAGTGCTGCTTCGTGCTGCAGAGGCGGAATGCGAGGTATCGCACTGAGCCAAGGGTTTGGTTCAGGGCTGGGTTGGTTCGCAGGAGTCCAGCTTGAGCCTGGTCGAGACGTCACCATATAACCAGGAAGTCCTGATCCGGTACTCGAGGCTGAGTTGGGGGCTGACATGTAGTGATGGTCGGTGTCGCTATCCGTTACCCAAGACGGGTCGCAAACGAGACGAGGGCGGAATCGATGTCTGCGCTCTTCTTGGGGATAGATGCTTTGCGGAATACTTCGGTCGTCTCTCGGAAAGCTTGTAGCGCCATGGAAGCTAGGCGGGATCGCACTCATGTGCATACGCCGAGCGATTTCGGCATCACGGGTAGCCTCGATGATGATTTGTGGGTTGATAACCATTCGGCCAAAATCAGGCAAGTTGGGAGGAATACAAGTAGCTGGGAACGTCGGGCCAAAGATGGGGATTAAAGCCCCCGCGATAGGATAACAGAATGTCGCGCAGATAGCTCTGGCACAATGATAAGGCATCCAGTAGCCTGTACAGATCGGTCAGCAAATCTACTAGATACCCCTAAGTGGTAAGACATACCTTGGGCGGCTATGGAACCTCCAGTAATGCTATGTGTGATTTCTTTGAGGCCTGGGTTGAGGCCCAACATCTTTGCTGGCATCGTCTGTGCCATGGTCAATCTACATGTTTAAACCGTAGCCCTTCCTGTGTACTTGCCTTTCCGTAGCCGCGACATTTGAAGAAAGGGGTCATGCGAACAAGTCCAACATTATAATCCCACATCACAGCATACTCAGTGTTCTCTGTCCCAGTGACAAATTCGTATTTGAAAACTGCGAAGTCAATGTCAGCAGCCGGTGACCAAACCTAACCAAGAAAAAATTACCTTCAAAGCTCTCTCGTCCTGTCTTTTCGAAAAAGTCCTTTTTGCCACTGTTATATGGGATATGAAGGCATGTTTCGTGGATGTGTCCGAACGGGCTGACTCGAAATCTATGCATCTCCTGCAAAGCTACTTCATTCAAGTGTTCGAAAGGGGGAAACCTGACCTGACCGCGCAGCTTCGACTTGGCCAAGTTGTTCGTGTCTTTCGTCCCAACTCTGCAAATAGACGAAGGCATCATCGGACGACCTCGCGGTTGATTCGAGGACTCTCCAACATTCGGGAATGTCGGAGACTCGGGCGTAGGACTTGGTCGAGAAAAAGGGGCAGCATTATCCCCGGAAGGGGCTGGGTTCAGAAGGCCTTTAAGAGACAACATGTTGACAGCCAGTGGCGTTTGCCAGTGGTCCAGAAACTGTAGTTTGAGATGCGAAGGGAAGCTTGCGGGATGTAGCAGGCCAGAGATTTGGCCGTAACGAGGTGACTGAACCAAATGGTTTGGATAGCACAGCGGGCAGCGGCCGTGATATAACTACTTCTGGGTTGCAGGGAAGGACAGACGGCCGCAATGCAACAGCTGATGGAAACTCCTCGCCTTTCAAGTCACTCCTCAGCCTGACAAACAACCCGGGGAAGGGCAAATATGCCTGCGTGTACCGAAATGGGTGATGACCAGGAACCTTAGGGTTGATCTGGCTCAGCGACCAAAACTGCTTGGAAACCTGCAACACCAAAAGTCGGTCACGCCTTTATTCGGCTTGGCCGACGCTCTCGTTAAGTTTTCTTTGTTCTTTGAGTATCAACACCGGCTTCCAAGGGGGAGGAGCTCCGTTGACGAGCTCCCACCGCCTGGTGCTAGCAGATACTAAGAACAGCCACCAAGTGATAGATGACGGAACGATGTCGGAGCAATGTAGCGGAGACAGAATGAAAAGAGACTGGGCTCAGCTGAGAGCCTTGAGGACAAATACATGGACGAGGACTCTAGTTAGTTTGATGAATAGGCACGTCGTGTCCTACGCTTACGGGTTTTCCCCAGCCGCTTAGGAGAGTTGCGTGTGAGCCCAGAGTCCCGCTTTATCAAACAATTCCCCTACGCTCCCCCAGACTTCTCCTCCGCATCAGGACAACCATAAGGCAGAGAGAGCTGCAACAGGGGGTGCAGTTTGGACCTGTTGGGGGTGGATAGGCCAGCTTTCACGCCGTGCCGTCTGTGACACTCCCGCAATGCCTCTTCACCTCAGTTCTGAACTCGACAGGGCACCCCATAATTACTGACCCATCTAGAAATCAATACAGTCCGTCTGTTTGATTAACTGGCTGACTGGCTGGTACAGTCAGAAAGCAGGACATCAATCCTGAACTCTGAGCCGCAAAACAGAGCAGCCCAAATGACGAATTGGCTGTCTCGCCTTGTTTGAAACCGCCCCACGAGCTCAGAGCAAAATTGAAGTACAGGCGGATGCTTGCATACCACATCGTCTAGGAGCTTCTACCCCAGTCCGTTTCCTCATGTCTGTACAACAAGGAACGGCGGTCTTGCTGCCACTGAGAGCCTGGCTTGATCTCAACACTCCCCTGGTCTTGCTCGAGTCGCCCCCACGTCTGAGTATGACAATTGACAGCTAGAAAGGGCACACATCCTTGTTGAGACAGCTTGCTAGTCAACATTGCCGAGAGTTCTGTCAGAGGTCTCTCTCATCGCTTTGGACAGTAGCGGCATAATGTGGCTCCAGTTTGTCATGGATAGATCTCTATCATTTGACAGGCCCCTCCGTCTGGACAAAGGAACTGTGCATAGCCGTTGTATAATACACCGGTGGTATGTTGCCTGGTGAGAGTTCGATGGCGCTTCCAGAAATCGGGTTGCCTGCTTTCCCCTCTCATGATCCTTCGCGGTGAAGCTGTAAACAACCTGTCATGTCTTTGGTCCTTGCTTTCCTCACGAGCTCCGAGGGGTACAAGCACAAGAAAAATCCCCGAGAGGGAACACAAGCCTGTGCCCAATACGCCTGACCCTCAGCTCTTTGGGGGTCTGAAATGTTCGGGCAGTCAGTTACCATAGGTTCAAGGTACCGAGCGCGCTAATCTTGGGTAGTCCGGGAAGACTGTTTAGTATTGTGCTGCTCATTGCCGTTGACTAGTGTAGTATGACTACATCTTGATCTGTGAAATACGATGGCATATTCATACCTAGCCTCCATCGTGTTCTGATTTCGCCCCATTCACTTGTCATAGAGACATGCTATCGTTAGCCTTCGAGTCTGAAACCCTCAGATAGGGCCGTCAACATTATCTCGCGAAAATCATCACATCTTCCGCGACCAGCCACACACTTCTGAAGCTGGGTCTTCTGCGCACTTATTCGAGGCTATCAGTGATGGTACGATTCGACAGAAACTCATCGGCCACTCTCAGAGGCGCTTGGGGAAGGCCCAACAACGGGATATAGCATCTCTTGGAAGAACACCGTCGCAATCTGCGGCATTTGAGTGTATCCGACACTGTTTAGGTATTTTGGTACTCCTAATTCGGGACCGCATATGAAAAACTGGACAACCGTTTGATCTCTACTAAGCTTATCGGACCGAACTTTGACGAATTCGGAAACGACTGATTGTCCATATCGGTGTCAAATTCTGTTAAGGCCTTCTTAATTCTCCAGGCTTGGTTTCAGATGATTGTACGATTTCGTCGAAGTAGGACAGCGGGAGAAATGACGAGCTAGCGCTTCTTTTGAACCAGGTGCAACTAAAGGCACACGGCGGCTCCCTGCATCGAATTCGGGCGGTGTTACCATTCTCCCTTCTCCGTCGGTGTGGCATACGTCTCTGTGCCTGTGTCGAATAGCTGTCTTAGATGGAGATAAAGGCAGTGCTTCTGGTTCTAGATATCAGGGTGTTGCAAGGCCCTGATCGGCTGGCCTAGCATACATGCAAAGAAAGAATGGTGTCGATCGTGCCACGAAGTATAAGCCAGCAGAAAACAGCATAAAGGAGCAGAACCGACCGAGAAACCAAATTGGGTCTAGACTGAATAGGATATCTGGCGATATAAGCCCGCATGTATTATAGATCAGTAGTGAATGATTCTGAAGAAGACAGCTGATTGGAGGAGTAATATAGCGTGCACAGAATCGCCCAAGCTGACCTAGGCGTAAGGTTTTGGTCGCTGCCTCGTTGAGGTACATGGAGGTGATACGACTAACCTCTGCCAAGCTAATCTCGAAGACCGTGAAACCAAGAGAATAAGCAAGAATTGAAGGCTCATACCACGGAGACACACAGGTATTTGGCAGAGACTTTCCTCCGCTCCATGTTGCACATTTAGACTCGGCCCGCTAACCCAGCCTCAGACCAGTGCATGTCTGACTTCGAGCTTGACAGGCTCGTTTCGGAGAATAAGCGACCAAGATACGACTAAAACAGGGCCGGCCTCGGATACTTGTTAAGTTGCCGTAGTCTCCGTGGGGAAAGCTCCTGTTCTGGCGAGCTTGTGGAACGTGTGGCACGAGCCGAAGCGTAAATGAAACGAAGCAACATTGATAGTTTGCTGCTTCTTGATTTGTTTTGTACATGTTTTTGGCGCACTCTAATCAAACTGAATCGAGGGTTGAAGTCTGAAGAGGACTTGATCCGAGAGTAGGTTTCATGATAAGAGTTTTGAGGTTCATCTGGTCTCTGAACCATTCAGGGTAGGATGATCGAATTTGTAGCAGACAAGTTCAACTCTACCGAAAGTCAAAATTCGTAGCTACCAAGTCTCCTTTGTGAGCTCAGATGAACAAAAGGGGTTATAGGTGACAAGAAAAGGCTATAAGTTACCTACCTTAATACTTACCTACGTATTCACCTGGGCGTCCCTTCTTCATCCACTGCCAGTAGATGTGAGATCATGTGCCGAATCACGGGGTCAAGCGTTTTGAAGGCCAGCCGTTCAGGCCTGAGGCACCCATACACGGCCCCACAACGGCCGGGTGTGGGCCGCCGCAGTCGCGTCCTGGTAAGATTTGTTTACACTCAAAGATCCTTGATTGCCACAACAACATAGGCTCATCTTTGACGTTGATGCGAAGTCTGGCACCTCTTGTTTCCTCTTTTTCGTTGTCGCGACTCTGCGCGCGAGCAACACTTCTTGCTCGCTTAAGCCATCCTTCAGTGTTGAACCATTTATCTTTGTCTATAATTTGTCTACCGTTGCCCTTACGTTCAACTTCTTTGTCTTTAAATTCTGTCCTGACGCCTCAGGTCAGATTATTTTCTCCCACCTCAAACATCAACAGAATGGACTCAGATGCGTCCATGTTTAGTCTTGGGGACGAGTCTGATGGCTTCGTCCCTCAACCCGTACGCCCTCCTTTCTCCCTCTTTTGCTCTACAAGATAATCAATGAAGCACATTGGATGCTTGTTTGCCTTCTTGCGCTTGCCCGCTTCTGCCTATCAACCCGCATCACAACCTTTCAACTCCCCTCACCGAAATTTTTACTTGCACTATACAGCATCAACAACTCCCATTCGCATTCAACCTTTGCCCGCAAACTAAATCTAACCCTTTATCACAGAAAGCGAAACCCAAAGCCGCCCCAAAGAAGGCTGCTGCGCGGCCCGCCGTCAAAAAGATGGTGCAAACTACCCTTAAAACAAAGGCTGCGCCGAAGAAGCGCCCAACCCCTGAGAGCGACGATGACGCTATGAGCGATGCGTCGGGTTTCTCCAACACCCCTCCCAAGTCCAAGAAACAAAAAAAGGAGCCCGCAGCCAGCAAATCTTCCGGCACGCCTTTGGCGGAGCTCGAGAATGATAGTATGCTTATTGACAGCCCTGCCAAACCCGGTAAATCCAAGACAGCCACCGAAATATACACAAAACTTTCGCAGCTTGAGCACATCCTCAAACGACCTGACACATACATCGGCTCTGTTGAGAGAACGGAACAACAGATGTGGGTCTTGAACAAGGAGACTTCATTGATGGAGTATCGGGCTGTCAGCTTCGTACCCGGTCTCTACAAGATCTTCGACGAGATATTGGTCAACGCTGCTGATAACAAGCAGCGCGATGGTTCCATGACATATATGAAAATTAACATCGACCGCGAGGCTGGCGTGATCAGTGTTGAGAACAACGGAAAGGGTATCCCCATCGTGATTCACGAGAAGGAGAAAATTTATATCCCGGAGCTGATCTTCGGACACTTGTTGGCGGGTTCCAACTTCGACGACGATGAGAAGAAGACCGTTGGTGGTCGTAACGGTTATGGCGCCAAGCTGTGTAACGTCTTCAGCACCGAATTCAACCTTGAATGCCAAGACAGTGAGCATGGCAAGAGGTACAAGCAGACCTGGACCAACAACATGCAAACAATGCAAAAGGCCAAGATCACCAGCAGCAAAAGCGCTGACTTTACCCGAGTTACTTTCAAGCCCGACTTCAAGCGCTTTGGTATGGAGGGTGGCATCGATGATGACCTAGAGTCTCTCTTGCACCGAAGAGTTTACGATATGGTGGGCACGATTCGAAACATCAAGGTGTTCCTCAACGGCGACCAGATCAAGATCAAGGACTTCAGGTCCTACTGCGATCTTTACGCCAAGTCTATCGCAAAGGAAAGGAGCAGCGAAGAGGGTGGAGCTCCTACCTGCACCGTAGAGATGGACAAGGACAAATCGCACCCTCGATGGGAGGTCGGCTTCGCCGTCTCTGACGGCACATTTCAGCAGGTGTCATTCGTCAACTCGATCGCTACAACTAGCGGAGGCACTCATGTCAACTATGTTGCCGACCAGATCACTGCCCATCTTCTGAAGACCCTCAACAGGAGACGCAAGGGTCACTCTTTGAAGCAGAGTCACCTGCGCAACCACATCTTCATCTTCGTCAACTGTTACATCAACAACCCAGCCTTTACGTCGCAGACCAAGGAACAGATGACTACCAAAGCTAGCCAGTTTGGTAGCAAATGCCAACTCGGCGAGGAATTTCTCAAGAGAATTGCCAGGTCCGAAGCCATCGAAAACATTTTGGATTTTGCTGAGAAGAAGGCCGACAAGATGTTGGCCAAGGGCGATGGAGGCAGGCGATCGCGAGTGAGTAACGCCAAACTAGTTGAGGCCAACTTTGCCGGCACCAGGAGAGGTCATGAATGCACTCTCATCCTGACAGAAGGTGACTCTGCCAAGGGTTTGGCTGTTTCTGGCCGTGCTATTCTCGACCCCGATCGTATTGGTGTCTTCCCGCTCCGTGGAAAGCTTCTCAACGTACGCGACGCCTCAGTTGATCAGATCGCGAAGAATGCGGAGATCCAGAATATCAAACAGTTCCTGGGCCTTAAGCACAAGCAGTCGTATACGGACACCAAGAACCTTAGATATGGTCATCTAATGATCATGGCCGATCAAGATCACGACGGCAGTCATATCAAGGGGCTTCTTATCAACTTCCTAGAAGTCCAGTTTCCATCCCTTCTGAAAATCCCTGATTTCTTCCGAGAATTTATTACCCCCATTGTCAAAGTTTGGCAAGGTCCAAACCCCAAGAAGCCCCTTCGGTTGAAGTCTTTCTTCACTCAGCCTGAGTACGAGGAGTGGAAGGATACCCACAAGAATGAACTTACTCGATGGCACTCCAAGTACTTCAAGGGTCTGGGAACTAGCTCCAACGAAGACGCACAAGTCTATTTTACCAACCTGGACGACCATTTGAAGGAGTTTGAAGTAATGAAGCCTGAGGAATCCAATCTCTTTGAGCTGGCTTTCTCCAAGAAGAAAGCAGATGCCAGAAAAGAGTGGCTCGGCAATTTTGTGCCTGGTACTTTCTTGGATCATTCGGCCAAGTCCATCACTTATTCTGATTTCGTCAACAGAGAGCTTATTCTCTTCAGTATGGCTGATAACATGCGATCCATTCCATCCGTTCTGGATGGGTTTAAGCCTGGTCAGCGCAAGGTGATTTATGCTTGCTTCAAGAGAAACTTGGTCAAGGACAAGAAGGTTGTCGAATTGGCTGGTTACGTGTCCGAACAGACAGCGTACCATCACGGTGAACAGTCCCTCCAACAGACCATTATTGGTCTTGCCCAGAACTTTGTGGGTTCCAACAACATCAACTGTCTGGAGCCCAGTGGAAACTTTGGTTCTCGGCTTGCCGGTGGTTCTGATGCTGCCAGTCCTCGTTACACATTCACTCGCTTGTCGCCATTTGCCCGCAAGATCTTCCACCCTATGGATGAGCCCAATCTGCTACACCACTATGAAGATGGCAAAAAGATCGAGCCGATGGTGTATGCTCCAACAATCCCCATGATTCTGGTCAACGGCGCCGATGGTATCGGAACAGGTTGGAGCACTTCCATCCCTAACTACCATCCGGCGGACATTGTTCGGAATTTGAAGCGCCGAATGGGTCGTGACGATCAAGACCTAGAAGAAAAACCCTTTGAAACTATGATGCCCTGGTTCCGTGGCTGGAAGGGTGCGCCCGAAGCTGCTGGGCCTGATCGTTACAAGTTCAACGGTATCGCCTATCCCAATGAACAAAGGGATAATGAAATCGTCATCACGGAACTGCCTATCCGTATGTGGACGGACGACTTCAAGGCGCGATTGGAGAAGGTGATCAGCGGTGTCGATGGCCCTACTTGGATCAAGGATTACAAGGAGTTCAATGATCACAGCACTGTCCACTTTGAGATTGCTGTGGATGAAAAGCACATGGGCAAAATCCTTGAGGAGGGCGTTCTTGAGCGCTTTAAGCTGACCAAGCAGGTCGCTACCTCCAACTTGGTTGCGTTTGACACTAGAGGCCAAATTCGCAAGTATGAGAAAGTGGAGGACATCTTGGAGGAGTTCTACCACTACCGTCTCGAGATGTACAACGATCGAAAGGTGAGTGTTTGATACGAACTCAACAACAATCCAGCTAACCATTGCAGAAACACTGGCTAGGAGTGTACCACGCGGACTATCGTAAGCTCAAGAACCAGGCTAGATTCATCAAGGAGATCATTGATGGAAAACTCGTGGTTGGCAAGAAGAAGAAGACTGTGCTTGTGCAGGAACTCCGAGATCGTGATTACGAGGCATTCCCCCCTCGTGGTGACAAGAAGAAAACTGCGGATGAAGAAGAAGACGGCGATGAAAATCAGGATGTAGATGGCGACTTGGACGCTGGTGCTCGTGATTATGACTTCCTTCTCTCGGTAAGTTATCTGCTGAAGTTGAAAGCAACACAGAGGCTAACCTATCACAGATGCCTATCTGGTCTTTGACAGCTGAACGTCTCGAAAAGCTTAAGCAAGCCATCGAGAAGAAGAAGGCTGAGTACGACGAGCTTCTTGCCTTGAGCGAAAAGGATCTTTGGTGTCGCGACCTTGACGACTTTATGGTCGAGTGGGAAAATCAGCTTGCAGTCGATGCTGAGATCAAGACAAACATCCGCCGCTTGGGCCGCCGCGTCTCTAAAAAGATAGGTGCTGGCACCGCACGTGGTCGTAAAGCCAAGGATGATGACGAGTATGAGCCTGAGAAGAAGGCCCGCGGTAGGCCCAAGGCTGGGGCAGCCAAACCAGTAGCTAAACCAGCGGCCAAGGTGGAGACGAAGAGCGCTCAACGCTTTGCTGAAATGTTCAGCTCAAAGCCGAAAGTCAAGAAGGAACCTAGCGCCGATGTCATGGAGCTTTCGGACAACTTCTCCGACGATGACTACGCCGCTCTGAGCCGCAGCAAGCCATCGGCACCTGCACTCAAGACTTCCCAATCACCACCGACTGAAACACCGGACACCGGACGCGTCAAACGAGCTGCTGCATCTAAGGTACGGGCAATCATCGACGACGACTCCGAGAGTGACGATGACCAAATGCTTGGTGATGTCGGTGCTCTCGTTAAGGGCATCGATAAGCCGGCTGGTGACCGCGAAAGGGGCAGGTTTAGTCTACATGCCATGAGCCGACCGGACTCCAGTCAGGGCAACGCCAGCACTAGCGGACTGTCCAAGACAAAAGCCAGGTCGGCCAAGGCGTTTGATTTTGATGACGACAGCCCTGATGATACCAACTATGAGCTTCTCGCCAAGTCATCGCCACACAAGACGGCCACAAAGGATGATCACATTGACAGCTTCCTTTCGGATGATGAACCTTTTGTTGCTCCGTCCAAGCCAGCTGCGGCCAACTCCAAGTCGACTAGTGCGGACTCTGAAGAACCAACACCAGCCGGTCTTGCCACGATCAAGAAGGGTCGGGGTCGCCCTGCTGGTGCAAAGAGCAAGGGTACAGACGAGCCAGCGAAGCCCAAGGCCGCTCCCAAGGCCGTTGCTAAGGCTGTTAAGACGGCCGCAAGGGTCACGTCGCGTCCGGCGACCAAGCAAACCACACTCTCGCCGGCAGCAAAGGCGTACGCCGCCAAGAAGGCTGTCAAGAAGTCCGTGCTCGAAGACGACTCTGACGAGGATATGGCTGAGCCAGATTCGCCTCCCCCCAAGGCTTCTTCGAGGGTGCGACCCGGACGTGCTGCCGCTTCAAGACGGCCCATTGTCGTTGACGACGACTCATCGATAATTCAACCAGATGAGAGTGACGATCCATTCGAGATGGACGACGATGAGGACTAGACTCATTCAGTAAAGGGGTGGAGTTGATGAAAGACATCAGAAGTGTTGGTCGGTATTGTTCTAGGACCACCATGTCCGGTTCTGTTACTGTTTTTTTTTTCCCTTGTTTAACGAGCATGAATACTGGCGTGATTACGAAAGCTGAAAGCAGGCGGCATGATGCAGGGGGGTCTAAGGATGGAAGGGATCTGAAGTTGATAGTTATGGTTTGGGTTAAGGGCGTCAAAAGGGTGCAGGACATTTGCTTTGCTTAAGACCTGAACCTAGGTCGGGCGGTTTATTTGATATCCCGAATATGATTTAGCATGTCATCATATTAGCTTGTAAAAATGAGTTTCTCGACTGAATTTTTGCTGTCATGTTGATATCAATGCACCGAGTGATGTTGAAATCTCCCACATTGACGAAGCTCTGCGCTGCATTAGGTATCTTCCAAGGATCTTATCGATAAGAGCTCCCCCCCTGCCCGCGCGGGGCTTTTGGCGGATCAAGGGGCCAATTTATCATCCCCCTCCATCCACTTCGTACTTAGTCTTCAGCAACCGTTCACCACCACAGAACCATTCTCCCAAAATGACTTCAGAAGAGCCCAGATCCCTTCGCTCCCTCTACGAAGCCGCCGAAGAAAAACGCCACGCTCTAGACAACGCCTTCGAAGCTACATCCCCCGCCTACCGCTCCGATCTCGAAGCCGCTCTCTCCCTCTACGCCTCCGCGCGCGACCAAATCTCAACCCTCTCCCTCTTCTCTTCCAACGAGGGCATCGAGGACGTGTCTACCTCTGATATCCCATACCTTCTCCTCGACGCCCACGTCGCAGAGCTCATTCAAAAGACACCCAACCAAAGCCCCGACCAACGCCTCCAAGTCCTTGCCAAGTCTCGCGCCGCATATGAGGGCTTCCTCGCTTCTGTTGACGGCTACGGCCTCGTGCGGACGCCGTACGATCGTATCCTCGAGAGATACCGTGACGAACCCGAGAACTTCTCCGTGGTTGCAAGCAACGATGCTGCGGCGCGGCGGGATGGCAAAATTTCGAATTATCGCGCGGAGAAGGCGTTGAAGGAGAAGCTAGAAATGTTGAAACGGAATCCGCGGTATGTGGAGCACGGTGATGAGGAGCTTGTGCGGGAGCTCTATCTGACGCAAATCACTTTTGCCGTGCACTCTGCTCTCCAGGCGCTGGATTCGTTGAATCGTGAGGTTGCTATTCTTGCGCAAGCACCTCGACCGCTTGCGCCTTCGTCTACCGATAACCCCTCTCCCGACGACCACTCTGCGCGCCTTGATCAGCCTCTTCGTCGACTACATTCCCTCCAGGGAGGCCCGCTGCTTTCTAAGCAGGGTAAGCCGCTTCAGCCATTTACACTGGTTGGTTCGCGGGACCAGATGACGCGGGATGTCTTTCGATCGGGACACAACTTACCGACTATGTCTATTGATGAGTACCTCGAGGAGGAGAGGAGACAGGGAAATATTCTCCAGGGTGGAGTGGAGGAGAAGAAGGTGGTGGATGAGGATGACATGGAGGCTGTGGATCGCGAGACGTATAAGCAGCGCGAGTGGGATGAGTTTGTGGATCACAATCCCAAGGGAGCGGGCAATACTCTCAACAGGGGGTAGAAGTATATGATGTAAGAAGGGATATACGAGAACAAAACTAGGATGGATAATGGCTCGGCGTTTGGAAAAGGGTGGTAAGGTGGAGAGTTCAGCATTTACAACACATGCATTGCAGGCAATGGAAAATACACAAGGAATGATACCCTCAAATATGCGTTTTTACGAGCTGCACGAGCTATGCATCAGTGTATCTATGCTCATACAAATTGGTATTAGGCCGTAGCGTTCCCGTTGGTATTGTCATTTCATGTTCCAAATACATCATTTCCCAAATAAGAGCCCAAATCAATTAAGAAATTGTATCCGTACTGTCGTCGCTGTCAATATCGCCATTCCATATATCCAAATCATCGTCACTATCGTCACTCGTCGTGTTCCAGCCTTCAATTGCAGATCCTGACGCTGAATCTGTTGTCTCAACCGTCATGTCGATCACTTCGCCCATTGCTTGATGTTCAGCGGGCATGTTATATCGGGCGTTCGAATAATCGGATCCGCCAACTGTAAAAGACTCTGAAGTGATGGATTTATCCTCAGTGATGACCTTGTCCGGTCGATATACGGTTGATATGCTGTCGTGAACGTTGATGGATGCACCTGTCGTACTGCCCCATACTCGCAACGCATCCATGTCCTCAATCATCGAACCCCTGACGCTCGAGGGCGCTGATGGAAGTGTGTGGCCAGTGTGGTATCCAGGACCTGGTCCATTAGGGCCCATCTCCGCTGAGGGTATAGGATCCTCAAAGACACCGCCAGTGCCGTCGTCACAGCCTCCTGCCCACAGGGGTAAAAACTTGAGCTCGTTTTCGGTGAAGGTGAGGAGCAGATGACGGGTGAGGTTGAGTGGTGGTTCAAAGTGGTGGCGTAGCCATGATAGCGTTATCGGGCGAAGGGCCTTCTTGACATCAAGTTCGAGAGTATTGAGTAATATGATGGGCTTGCTTGTTGACGAAATCATGCCCATCACTGGAAATTTTTGGCCTGCAAGAACTGGAGCCCAGAACGGATCTTGTGAAAGTCCTGGAGCACACGCGAGAAAGCAATCGAGCGCCTTTGTCGCATCTTGTACCAGGCTCCAGTATGACCTGTGCTTGTAGCCATGCAACCTACACTTACTATCGCAATATCTTCGGTCGTCCAGGATTACGCCGACATCGTTGTAGGGCGCGGAACAGAGTAGCATCTGAATTGAGTTAAAGTCCTGCATGATCACCGTCGCCTTTTCAAAGTCCTTGGGCTCCACGTATGTCAACCGGTCTTGATCTATGCTGTGGTATGTCGAGTGATTGTAGGTTGGCGAAGTCGTCATTACGTGGTTCCACACGTCTGTAATCTCGAAGACCAATGCCTTCATCAGAAGACGAAGCTTATCGAGGGCTTCTTGGCTGAGTGATGTAGCTTCCTGCTCCAGAAGCTGCTCAATTGTGCGTAGTTTATTCCACTCTTCGATATCCCAAAAATCAAACAGGCGGGTGTTCCGCATTGTGGCATTCGTATCTGATACTCTGTCGACAAGTGCTTGAGCTGCATGTTGCACGAGGTTGTTGAGCTCATCGGGGAGATCGCCAATCTTTCTCCCAAATATCGTCTTTTGACCGAGTTCCTTATGTGATCTCGTGTCGGCAGCCAGTTTGAGGGCGAGCTCGTTGACGAGGATCCTGAAAGCGCCCTCTGCAACCTGGGGAATCTCGAGGGAGAAAGCAATTTGCAGAGCTTCCTCTGGCAACACCTCGATGAAAGTGATGTTCTGGCCGTGCATGATCCATTGAGTGACACGATCCCGGAGAATCGCGCTACAGTCGAAGATGTTGCCAAGTTTGACCAAAGTCCATAACCGTGACGCCGAGTCCAGGATGACTCCTTTGCCTTCGACCAGCATTAGCAACCTTATGATACCATTTCGGTGGCGAATGGGACAGTAATCCGGAATGCGTCGGTACGGCGGCGTTTCGTAGATATCATTTTCGTTCCTGGCTTTCATCTGCAGAACATGCTCTGGGCCAAGAGGAAGTATAGGCTTCTTCTCGTTGTTCTTGTTATGGTTTTCTGTCTCGTCCTGGGAAGGGGATGGGCTTTCTTCCTCGTCTTCTTCTTCCACCGGGATACTGGGTTGTCGGCTGCACATGCAAACATCATCATGGCCACAAACAAGCCATGGATCGACTTCATTCATCATGTAAGAGCTCCACCACTTGATGATTCCGGGGGTCAAGGATAGTTCAGTCATCTGAAATACCAGTTCATCTCCTTCCGAAGGCGGCGTCAGATCGAGCAGATATTTGATGCCTTCGGGTAGCTTATTGACCATCTTTCGACGACGTTGGGTTTTGAATTGATACGTAGGGCCAAGCATGTCGGCAAATTTGGAAGAACCGGTCGCGAGCAGTTTGTTGGAGTGCACGCGAAACCGTTGTGACTTGTAAACAATGCCATGGCAGTCTGTATGGTTGATAACTCCCTTGTGGTGAACAGGATAGTCGATGAAAACAAGAGTGTCTCCCTGGTTGAGCTCAAAACTGACGGAGTGAAGGCGGTAAAGTTCAAAGTTACGAGTCTCATCAATTTCGTCTTGAGCCATGAGCATCGATACTGGTTTGCTGATTATAGTGGTAGGTTTGTTAAAGTGAGGACCGACCCAACTTGACAAGGGAGCTGGTTTGGGTGTCCGATGGTTCATGGTCATGGTGTTTTGATGATGATATTGGTGGTTATCTTGAGATAAACTATCGTTGCTGGAGTCGAAAAGGTCGATCCAGGCATCTGGGACAATGTGCGTTTGGTCGCTCTGCCAGTCATCAGATAAATCCATGGCAGTTAGACAGACGTAATCCTCGCCTGTATTATTGGGAATGTTGATGTGAGGAACGTCCAAAGCAGTAGAGATAGGAGAGCAGAGGCAGCGGGAGGGATCAGTCTTGTACCAATGTTTGATAGAGTTTTAGTGATCCCCAATGAAATATGAAGCAGTAGATGTAGTTGAGGTCAAGGTACAATGTGCCAAATGTCAAGGCTGACTCGAGCCTGTATAGTAGGCAGGCGACCCAGAGGCTGTGAAGGCCTTACATGGGTCGCGTAGGCTATGTAAGGCCAGACAGTATAAATTCAGGCTGTCAACAAGGCGGAGAGAAGTAAAAAGACAGTACTTCTATAGCAGTTTGATGGAAAGGTTTGATTTGATTGTTGAAAGGTGATAACAATGTTAATTGACTTTGCGTGCGAGAGAGGGGATGTAAGATGCAGAGGTAAAGTTTATGTGGATGGGCTGACCGTGTTCAGCGTGATAAATGGTTGAAAGGTAAGGTAGGTAAGGTAGTAACTAAGATAGCTGTCAGTCCGGCCAGCCCTATGTAGGTAGGTCCTGATACTACTAACCTTTACCCCTCCATGATGAAGGGTTGATGCCTGGGTCCTTTTGATGGATGGATGGTTGCCTTGAGGCTGCCATGCGAATGAGTGCCAGCTCAGCCTACTGGTACTTGACCCAGCCGACATATGTACTTCTGAGTGGTAGCGAGAGAATGGGTGCGTCGGACTATGGAAGGCTTCTTTCTCTTTTGTGAGTCAAGCAAAAAGTCAACTAATTCATGTCGATTCCTAATTCGATAAGCATTGGCTCAATAACGAGGCATCTCAGGAATCGGTGAATACATAAGTAATCGGCCTTGTGAGTACTGGCATTCAACTGTGAATTCGGCCAAGGTCATGGCACATTGGAAGATGGACCTACTGACCAAGCATGGATAGGTCCTGCAATTGTGATAGCTCAATACTTGACAATACCTGCCTAATTCTTGCGGCTTTCACATTGACCTCGCGTAGGAATAAGTACCGTATTAACTCAACAGAATGGGACGCTGAGGTGGGGATATCTTCTTCACTTCTGACCATTAGTAGCCATCTCCAAAGCCGGGGAAATATCCACTGTAACTATTCTTAGTAAGAAAATACTCTACTTAAATGTACCATTTTGTTGAGTTACCTAATACGCGTATTTTTAGATATCATCCCACTCCTAACCGACGCCAATCACCTAAGCGTAGCTGTAGCTATCCACGCTACTGTAATAATAACTTCCGCGCATCGGTTTCGTAACGTGGGGTCTAGGGTAGTTACGCCGATGGGAAACTAACTAGTTAGGTAGTTATATAAGGAGCTATGATTGTACGGATACAGCATAATGTAAAAAACGTATGGTTAACTGGATTGTTAACATTGGTCTTTCACATTTCAAGTTAAATATGTTCAGGCGATCTTATATAATTTAGTACACATATTAAGACCTGGCAGCATAGCTTAGAATTCCAAAGCCCTTCCCTCCTTACCCTGAAAAACGAACTGCACCCCGCCATTTGCACTCAGCCTGGATCCCCCATTAATTTTAACATGATTCCTTGCTTTGATCAACCAACCCAAAGACATATAGATAAATACTAATATTATGTTATCAACCAATAGAAGAGTATTGAGACAAATAGAGATTCTGTACGAAACAGCTTTCTTCCTAAACCAACTTATCTCCCTCATTGCCATACAAAACCTTCTCCATGACAAACCAGTAACGCCTCCTACTTAGACACAAGAGATATCCTTTAATAGGTCAAACCATAAAGCTAGCAATAGTGGACGGTACCCAAACCTAGTACCGTCAATAAACCCCAATCCAACCCTTCAGCCTCTCCCGTCTTTTCCCATCTACTCTATCCTCATCCCTATTTCTATCTTTAATGGAACTTGTACGTAGTGGAAGCTTAAAAAACTGCCATAACTGCAACATCTACCGGTCCTTTCTTGTAAGTCACCTCACACTCGGTTACTATTCAGCGTCCCCAAGCTCATCCTCTCAGACGCGGCAAAGCCGTCTTTGTCATTGCTACCGCTGCTGCGTTCAATCACAAGGCTGCTTCCCTTAGTAACAACGACGTTGAGAAAGGAATGAGAAAGGCACCTAACGGCTATGTTTCAGTTGATCGTAGCGGTGGTGGTATCTGACAATAATTGGTAATCAGGAGAGAAGAACTATGTATGAGGGAAGTACTTTTATTAATGTTATTAATTTGAACACAAATGCATCATAGGTAATTCTACAACCTTTTCGGTCAAGTTACCGTCTAATTACCACCGCATTACTCCAGTCTTGTCCTTGGCCATCCCCCGGTCATCCATTGTCCTCCATGCTTACTCAACGCCTCCGATGCATCCATTGACATACCATATACATGAATACAAAGTCTTGCCCAAACTCCCACCCATGCCATATCCTTTTTTACAATGAGCCTCCTCTATGAAAC
Organism: Fusarium continuum; assembly: GCA_013184455.1. Taxonomy (NCBI): domain Eukaryota; kingdom Fungi; phylum Ascomycota; class Sordariomycetes; order Hypocreales; family Nectriaceae; genus Fusarium; species Fusarium continuum. The sequence continues at coordinate 73,747 of JABCKB010000276.1, forward strand.
AAGCTGTCGTCTGTCTCCGCCTCGTCGTCAGACTCGTATGCTACCTCCTTACCCTTCCCCTTGTAATCCCACACGCCCGGCTTGGCCTCCTTTAAACTTCGCCGGCTGAGAGGTCGCTTAGACGCCACCTTGCGCTGGATATTCTCAACCTTGTGTTTCCGTAACCGGTCTCGTCCAGCCACTTCGATCATCGGGGCAAAGTTTCCCTCGTCTCCTGACGAATTACGCCGTGTGGGAGGGACTGTCGAAGACTTTTTCAGATCTCTCATCTCCTTGATCATATCCGCAAAGCTCTCTTCTAGTGTTTTCATTCTAGCCAACACCAGCCTTCCCATTCTGTCACGGTCGCCAGAGTCGTTACCACCGGCCGCCCGCAGTCGGTTGTCCTTCATCATTGCCATTGCCATTTGCGTCTGGAAGCTACCTGGAATAGCTCCGATGGGATCCGCTCCACCATGATCAGACATGGCACTCAAGTCAACTGAGGACAACCTTCTAGCCTCCTTAGGTCGGTTTCGCGGCTCAATGCTGAGAAGGGCTGATCGACTGACAGCTCCAGCCTCGGTCATGCCTCGTGCTGGCATTACTGGCCGAGGTTTGGTGTTGGCGACATACATAGAGCGGCGGGGTGAGCTGCGTCTTGGAGTCTTTTCTCCAGCTGTCGTACGCCCGCTGGTTCGTGGACGGGACTGGCCGGGAAGAGGTGGTGAGACCGAAGACGCACTCTGCACCTGCTTAAAATCTTGAGGGTTGAAGAGTATCGTGTTGGTGGAGAGTGTCCGGTTATGCGCGCCTCGTTTGGGTCGAGGGGTTGGGGGCACGTTCTTACCCGCGGAGCTCACAGAAGACGCCAACTTTCCAAAGCTGTTAGCATTCGGTGCAAAGTAGCTTTCTGCTTCTTCGTCAATCCGACGGCTCTTGGCGACGTGGCTTTGTCCAGCATTTGTGCCTCGATCATCCTCCTCTTCGTCGTTTGTTACCAATTCGTCATCTCCATCCGCATCGGTCTGGTCCTTGTACTCGGACATTTCCCCAGTCAAGCGAGTTCTAGAAAAATGAGAGGACGGGAGGGGGTGGCCAGCATTGGAGACCAGATCAGCAGGATCACTCGCCGTTGATCTAACATCCGAAACGCGCCTCAAATTGGTTGTACGAGCAAGGCCCACGCTGGATCTTCGTTGCCAAGGAGGCATTGCACTCTCCGGCGTTTGCCAGTTACCTGGTGAAGCATCGTTATCATCGTGTTGGTCCATCCAATTACGAATTGCTGTCTGTGTCTTTCGCCTCTCCTGGCGCCTTTGCGTCCTCAATGTCAGGGGGTCAGGTAGACGCCGGAAGACCTCCTCTAGGGCTCGATCCTTCTGGAAGCCGGCCACCGATTCCTCGCGAACCCTAATGCTCGGACTGAAGATGGCAGCTCGGCCTGCCGGATCCATGAAAGAGATGTGCCGACTCCGCTCGCGGGTGGGATGTTCCACCAAGTCAGTTGGCTCGTACATGGACGGAGCAAGCCAATATCTCTCGTACAAATAGATGCAGAAGAGCACAGGAAAATGAGTAGCTTTGATCACTGTCCGATTCAGCCACACGAAATGTCGCAGCGGCATGAAATATCGAAGAGGCATGAGGAGCCACGCAAAGATGTTGCTGGGGGCAATATATGAGAACAGCGCATCATTCTTCACCATGGAAATCGTGTTGATGGCAAACAGGTACCTTGACCACGATTAGAGTGATTCAGATTGATGAAATCAAATTACTTACTGGTGTTCCTCGTTGGCGTTGTTTAGGGTTAAGGTCAGAGTAGCTGTTAATACGGTAATAAGTATAGTCCTAAACTACCTGTTAGCAAAGGGAATAATCAGAGCAAAAAAAGAAACATACACAACGAGGAAATGACAAATGCTCAGGAAAAGGACCAACAAGGCCCTTCCTAGCCAATTATACGCATCCCATCTATCAGTTGTTAGCTTTGCTTAGCAACCAATTTCTCTAATACACTTACACTTCCCAGGCGGCAGGAGTGAAACCCATAAGGATCTGGAAGATCTTATAGGCAACATCACTAGCCCCAAAAGAGTTCTTTGTGAGAGTGAAAAAGAAGAAGAATCCACTGCAAAGAATTCCAATGAGGACAAAGACAGCCACGAGGTCAACAGCCATCAGCCGAAAAGCAATGAGAAGTTGTGAAAAGTATTGATAGTGATCCAAGATGCTGAAGATCCGCGGCAGAAGCAAAACTGCATTGGCCGCGAGAACATCATACGCCATGTCGTTCCAATGATGAGGGTCTACCAGAAAAACGCCATACGCCCGCATGCAGTAGTAGACAATAAGCAACAGCAAGATGCCGAGGTCGAAAATATTCCAAAAGCTCATGATGTAAAGCGCAAACCCCTGCTCGTTGAAACCAACGAGTTCGTCTAGCATGAATCCGGCGCTCCAAAACCAGAAGATCAGTTCCAGACCGGTGATCTGAACAGAACGCTCGGCGAGAACAGCAAGGAACAGCCCGATCAAAACTGCAAGAGATATCGTCGAAAGGAAAGACCTGTATCGAGGAACTCGGAGTCGGGAGAGCTTTAGGAGAGACGCTTGTCGAGGGTCGTAGAGCGACGCCGTACGACGCCCTGGCGGAGTGAAATACGATTTCTTCTGAGCAACAGAACCAAGTAGAGGTGTTCTATCGTCCGCTTTGCCTGGGAATCCATTTGGATTGTGACCGGCGGTCGGCGGAGGTTCGCGATGTAAGCTGTCGGCGGACGCGTGGAAGGTGATTGCGCCGCTCCAGATAGCCTCGAGCTGCTGAACAACAAGGGGATGCGCAAGCAAGTGCTTGGCCGAGGCTCGAATCGCAACCTCAAGGGTTGATGTTCGGGATGCAATCAGGGGCACCTTGGAAACCGGCGGTGACTTTCGCGGAGAAGTGGGCGCTTGGGATCCAGGAAGGCCTTGGAGTGGGTAAAAGTCATATGCGAGGGCATCGATGAGCTCTCGAGTATTGTACTCCTTGAGGAGCTTGAGAGTCAGCAATTCGCATACCTTGGCACGAGTACTACTAATTCCTGCATTGCCTGGATAGCGTTCACCTTCCTTGTTGAATTGGAGACAGTTGATCATGAGAGCATACAGCGTCGCCCGGTTGAAGTGCTGGGCGCGAATCTGTTGTTGCATGGGCTTGACAAGAAATTGGGAAACCTGAGGCGATCGAAGCTGGTCCCAAGATAGAGTCGTTTCCGTGCGTGTCGAAATGATGATTCGGATGGCGTGTGTTATGCTATACACTGGCAAAGAGTCTGTATAAGTGAGGTTAGAATAATCTTGTTCAACTCCTTAAATCATAGTTATAATCGTTGTATCTTGTTGCGCACCTAGATGAGATGCAGAAAACAAAGGGAGAACAGGAAGGCCGGCCCGTCGTCCATCTTCGTCCGGTCTGTCTTCTTCGCCATCGTCCTCCTCCTCGTCCTCCTCCTCGTCACCATCATGATTGACACGACGGTCAATACTCTGGAACCGGCTCAAACCCTCGTCGTGTGTCTCGTCGCCATCGTCGTCGTCGGCTTCTGTAAAATCGGCTGTGGCATGTCGTTCTAGTGTGTAAGGCCGGCGAGCAGGGCCAGGAGAGGGAGAAGCACTTGTGTTTAGGCGACGATCGATTCGACGGGGACCAGCCCTGGGGCGTCGCAGTAGGGAGGAGAACATTTGTTGGTGTTTTGGTAACTTGAGAGCAAGCTTTCCGCCTTGCTTGAGGTTGTCTCAACGCGCCATGGAGGGGAAGTGGCGTGGGTTCGAGGTTGATGGAAATGAATGAAGCGAGAACTAGATCTCTGCAACGAATGACGGGGAGACTAGGTATGATAAAAAAACAATCGAACAACAGAACCCGTTGCTAGAGTCGAGTTTTGCAGTCTTGGTAGGAAGAAGAGGGTGTAGGAGCGAGATCTTCCCTGCTGATAGCTGGGGTCCATCCAACCCGACGACAAACTTCAAGGCCCGGGGCGCTGTCGCTACTGGGAAGTAGGAGACGCTAAAGCAAGCGAGTATCACGTACCTATTCGCTTACTCCACTGCCAATAGATACCTATGCATCATTCGAGGGCCCCTGGACGAACTGGATGGTTAGCGGCTCTAGAATCGAGAGGGTGTAACGCCAATGGACAAGGTTCTTTTAGGACGGACGTCGAGGATCCACCGAATGGTCAACTTACATGCACTATTAGATGGTGAAAAACCAAGGAAATTTAATGGCCTGCGGGCCTTTTAACGACCCATGTGAGAGATGAAGCTTTCGTAGTGGCTGATGCAATTTCGGACGGAAGAGATCATTTCTGGTGGCGGCGCTGAAGTTTTGTCGATTGTACCAAGCAAGTTGTGCACGTATTCAATCATTCATTATCTACCTACCTACTTAGGTAATGCTGTCGGACTGTAGGGCAAACCCAGCAGAGATGAAACGACTGAGTAGTACATACAGAGTACAGTGAGTATAGTGCTGGAGGTGGATCATCAAATTTAGTAGCCATGTCCCTGCTGAGATTTGCTTCGTCTACGGGGCAGTGGACGACTTGGAGATGAAAAGCTTGTCAAGTCGTGACCTGCACTGACTCGCAGCTCGGCAGCCCTAAAGGTCCAAGGTGGGTGAGCAGTTGGATGTCGAAGGTTGCTCTGCTTATTAGGTTATCTGTAGATGAGCCAGATAAGAGGCTGGCTGACATCTAATCTCTCACTTCACCTCACCCATTCGCCAATATCAGTGCAGTCAAGTTTCCAACAATGACGATGTTGCAGCCCTTTTCGCTTCTACTTGTGCATGTCGTCGCAATAAGCAACAACATTACAAAGCCTTGGCGTGTTGATCCACTCATTCGAAAATAAACAGACCCGACCAGACGTCTCACCTGTAGCCCTAGTCCCCTCTCTCTGCAACGAAAAACCAAGACTGATCCCATGATCAGCAGACATTCGATCTAACCACTCGATCACGAACCGGCATGCACCGTGACAATGTTTGCGTCTCTTGTATCAAGGTGCATCTGCGTCTGACAAACACGAGTACAGTACAAGCTAATAGCATTTCTAAAACAGCATTGATGAACCAAGCAATTAATCGTTTCCCCATCTTGGGCAGAAATCCTCATCTCGATGAATTTACAGATCTAGTTAGTCCACTCCAGACTATAATTTTCGCGGGCACAGACGATCCGGGGGGAACGGCAGGTCACCCAATTAATCGCTCGCGATAGCCTCTCGCCCGAGCTCAAAGTACCCGCTCGACATGTGCCGCAGATCTCGACTGAGCATCCCCCATGTTCATGTTCATGCTTGCTGCCGGTTCATCATCTTTTTTTGCAACACGGATGCTGTTCCGGTCCATATGACCTGCAGAATCACCCCGACTTCATGCTCAAGTGTTATATATGTATGTGTGAGCTCATCGCTTCATCAGATCAATCACTTGCTCGACTTGGATCTCGGGGGGATTTTGATAAACTAGCCCACGCGTTGGCAACCGATGTATGCAGTTTGCGACATCACATGGTGGTATGGATGCGTCCATGAGTGAAGGTAATGTAGATTCCCCCACGTCCAACTGCTTCACCGCCGTAACAGATGCGTGCGGGGGATGGTGTTCATGCGAGAAATGTAATTCCTCACGCCCTCACCTGATCAATTACATCCTCCTATCTCGGAACTGAGCGCTTTCGACTACTTTTGACGTCCAACTAAAGGCAGGGTAAGTAATCTGGAACATATTCCAGCATTCAAGCCACACCGCCATAATAGACAGTGAACTCGTTTCACCAAGACAGTCGGTTGCTTTTATGGACGTGAACATGATCCGACGAGACACTTATCACTTTTAAATGTATAATTTACACAATTTTTTTTAGAATATTATTGAATAGATTTTATGATTAGATTTTCAGATAAGTCTTCCACCATCTTATCATCCTCAGCTGGTAGCGGAAGTTGGGTGGCCGAATGTCTCACCACTTACACAGACCTTACTGGACGTAAACATCCGAACTTATCTCGAAGATTATCTGCAGCTGTATGACTTAGAACGTTTTCTTCTTCTCCTTCTTTTCTCCTTTTTTTCTACATCTCAGAATTACACAGATAGCCAGAAGAGTAAATGTAGTGCTCCATGATAAAAATAATGTTGTTAATTGCCAGCCGGATAATGCTTGGTGGACTACGCACCCAATAGTCGTCTTTTGAGTTGTGCTGTGAACCAGCATAGTTTCAGGTAGTGTTGTTGATACCTCGACACCGTTGATGCGATTCCGTTCGGGACCAAACGTAACCCAAACTGGGACTTGAACTTCTGTTGATGCTGTTCAAGAAATTGTCGGGGTTTCAAACCCGTTCTCGTATTAGACAATGTTGGCACCACTTTATAAAGAGTTTCTCTGGATGACAGACGTCGTCGAACGCCCTTTCTATTTAACAGTATTCTCCTACTATTTCTATCTGTGCGGCCCTCCCAAGGACGCATTAACTATCTAGATCAGGGCGATTAATGCAATCTGAGAGGTTGCATCCGTCTCATTTGAATATGCAGATGCTTCGGGTAACTGTTCGGATGTACCGTCTGGAGTCGAGGTGCATCCTACGTGCAAATGAGAGGTACAATGCTGTTCTTGACGAACAAAAATACCAGAACCGTAAACATGACATTTCGAATCCGGGATTGAAGTACTTTAACTGTAAGACAACTGCGAGGACCAAGTGTCTAGGAGGTTCATGACCTTAAGACATCGCGAACTCCGCTTTAGGAAAATTACAGTTGATGTTCTGTGCAGATATTGAACCTACACGCTTTCGACAAAGATAAATGAGCATCAACTTTATAATATGTTTCTCCCTCTTCTTTTTCTGCTCAGGAATTGCTGTTGTTGCCCTCTTTTCAGACCATCTCAACTTAGACCTGCTTGTCCTCAGTACTCTCGCTCAAACCTCTTACGACCGGTTTTCTTGTTAATTAGTTCAAGACAACTGCCTGAAGCTTCGGCAATCCATGTTTTCTTCAGTCTACAGATCAGAAAAAATGAGTGCCACAACTATCATTGGAGGACGGGCAATACCTGATAGTCAGCTGGCACCCAAACAAGACGGCACGATAGAAGACGATTATCCAATGGAAGACGAACTTCTGGAGTGTCTAGTTTACCACCTCTTTTCACATTCCATCATTCGACCGGTTCGAAAGCTTTTGATACACCAACTTCGGGACCAAGCTGCCGTCAAGCCAATTCGGCGAAGCCCCTCATTCGAGGTCGTAACTGATTTGCCTTCAATGCTGCTCAGCAGTTTACCACTACTGGTTTCGATATGGATCTTGACTAGCTACTGCTGGATCCCACTTTGTTAATGATGTGGGAACGTACAGGGTCTGATTTAATATACGGGCTCCTTTCACGGATCTTGAAGGGCCTCGGATGGGTCTGGAGCCTCATGACAGGCTTATATGAAGACGTCACTGCGATAAGCAGTTCTTCAGTCATGAAAAAGGGAGCTCGGCGGGTGCTGCCGCGGATGGATGGACATATGGATGACGAAGGAGCTCTTGGGAGCCTTCTATATCCTCATTGTGGGAGTTCTTAGTCATGGGATGGTCAGAATACGATGTCAAGGAATGAGGAACGATACAACGCAACCAATGAATCTCATAGTCTACGTAATGCAGAGCGATAAATAGACGAATACCATGAACATCGCTCTTGCCACCGAATAGTTTTGGTTACGCATGACAGAAGCGGCATCATGATCGCGGAGAAGCGACCCTCCTGGCAAGATGCCAAGTGGGAAAAGATACTGGATATCGTTAGCATCTCGATACGGCTCATCTGTAAAGGTAAGAGGCGTTTGGCGCAGCAATGCTTTGCAAACCTTGGATATCAAAGCAACGTGGTAAGTGGATGGAATTGATAGAAGAACTCCAGAATGGCCTCAATTATGCCTCGACTCATTCCAAGCAATAGTGCAGCCTGTTGTTAGCTAAGAATATCAGTTAAAGTTAAAAAGAACCGCAAACCTTGATCAAGATAGGTGAACGAGGGCGCCACGTGAGGACCACGGTCTCTTGGAGCCAATGATTTTTTTTGCCTTTTGTCATTGACCGATCAGGGTCTCGTGGATGGATGCAAGGAACCCGGAAACGTGCATTCGACAAAAGCCACAGCCGACGCCTCTCGAACATGCTCTATTGCTGACCTGCCAGCCTGCACATCCTGCCACTGGGGCCTAGACTGACTGGATTGTTAAATGGATTGGACCGTGTCTTGATCAAGTATGTCAATGGAGTCAATCTATCTGGCTTTAGATATGAAGTTGTTGAGTGGGTTTTATCACCTTGACAACAAACGACAGTCGAGCCGTCAATAGGTCAACACATTACGCGTGTAAGAAAGGACTTGATGTTTGAGTTCATGAGAGACAGTTAAGAGACAGGCGTATCTTCAAAGACATCCATGGTGTCGCAAGCGCGTGGTCTCCTTTAAAATTAAGAACGGAACCCACCCCATTCATGCTGTCGTAGCGGTCACCTTGCCAGCCCCGGCCAGCCTCCACTTTGGCCCTGGACCGCCGTCGTGTCCGGCGCCCAGTAAAGGAACTGCAGTGCCGGCCCTGGAGCGGATCGTCAAAGGCTGTTGGCTGCTGGAACGGTCCATGACATTGGCGAGTGGGCGAAATGAGCGGGTCCAAAACAAGCACCCTCACTGGTTGTAGGTTCCTTGTCAATGCACCCGCCTTCAGTTCAGGGCACCTCTCAACTCTCAGGGCAGCCTGCACTACTGCGCTACTGCACGCTGCAGCTGCCAGGGTCCAGATTATGGATGGGCTACCCCTGGGCAGACTTCAACTTCCTACCGGGAGAAGGCGAATTATCCAAGTCAGACAACCCAAAACCAACTTTGAATCTCCACCGCCAGCCTCGTTCGATTGTCGAGAAGCTCTCTTTGTGCTTACTGTATATGCTTTGTCCGCTACTCCATTAGCATCACCGCAGCCTTTTGCCATTTTCTCTAAACAATTAGCTTGTCCTTAAAGTTTGGCTTGGATTCCAAGACCGAAATCGATATCGCCCCAGGAGCTCCGTTTCAGCCTCTGGGACCACCCCTCGATGAGCCAACCTAACCGTACTTGAGGCGCCTTCTTCGACAGGCTGGTCCCTTCTTCGACCTCTAAACTTGTTTTTCGACCTGTTGTCCACGTTCTGCTCTTTCTTGACATACACAAACCTGACCCAACACGCGGCAAAAAGGACCCAGTACCGTCTTGTCGTTGTCCAGCGAATTCCTGCCTGCCCACTGGTGCTGGATTGTGTCTCTCGTTCCAGTCTCAGAGACTCTTCCACAGCTCTCCACCAATTTGACGGGCCGGTATGGACGCCCAAGTTAGAGAGAGCCTACATGAGTCTCTCCCTTTGACCGCGTCTGCCGAACGAGCCTCCGTGATGGCACGAGACCCAGCTCCCGAGACCCCCAAGATGGCTCACGATTCTCTGGTAACGGTTCGCCTCTCTGAACCGGATCCTATAGTCCTCGATTCTCCCATCGCCACCTCGGTCATCAATACAAATCAGACGACACCAACCAAAGATCCAATCGACGACGGTGCTGCTACTCCGGTATCCCCCAAGTCTAGCTTTCTGGCGGACGAGAGCTTGGACGAGGAGTCAAAAACTCTGATCAAGGAAGAGATCATCGACGCAGAAGCTCTACGTACTTCTACAGCGACTATGCCACCGCCGATTCTAACTACGAGGACATTACAAGATGAGCTGGCTGATGATGGTCATTTATCGGATGATCAGGACGAGGTGAACTGGGAACAGCTCGAGCAAAAGGAAGATGAACAGACCAAGGATGAAGAAACAGACAATGTGAGATCAGGCACTGAGTAGACTCGTGTCATAAAAGCTAACTTTTACAGTCGACAGCGTTGCTGTTGGCCCGACTTGAACAGGAGAATGCAAAGCTGGCTACGAACCCAAAAAGTGTCAAAGTCCAAGCCGTCGACCGCGCCACTGCTGAACGTAGTGCAGTCAGCAGACCTCGTCCACCATCAATGGCACAACTTCGTCAAATGGTCCAGGGACCAACACCGCCTGCCCTACGATATTCGATGTTACCTCCACCTCCCATGACAGATCTCGAATTCTACGCTGCTCTTGTCAAGGATTACAAACAAACGGCCGCCCGACTACCAACTCTACTATCAAATAAGATCCGTAAAGGTATTCCACCGCCGCTACGTGGGGTGGTTTGGCAGAGCATGTCTGGGGCTCGGGATGCCGTACTAGAAGAACAATTTGATCGCTTCTGCGGCGAATCTAGTCCTTATGAGGTTATAATTGGCAAAGATCTGGGCAGAAGTTTTCCAGGGGTAGACATGTTCCGCGATCCAGAGGGGGACGGGCAGCGTATGCTTGGCCGTGTTCTCAAGTGCTTCAGTCTCTACGACACCAAGATTGGCTATTGCCAGGGGCTGGCCTTTCTGGTCGGCCCATTGCTGATGCACATGCCCGACAAACAGGCATTCTGTGTTTTGGTTCGGTAAGCCTCTCCCAATTTCTCTCCCTCTTATTAGCCACCGTGGCAATGACTAACAAATAATCTCAGTCTTATGGAGCAGTATGACCTAAGGGCGTGCTTCCTCCCTGATCTTTCTGGTCTCCACGTACGCATTTACCAATTTAAGGAGCTGCTGCGCCAAAGCCTTCCAGTCCTGTCGAATCACCTTGACGACCTACAAGTTGACCCTGCCTATGTCTCTCAATGGTTTCTCAGCTTCTTCGCCGTAACCTGTCCCTTGCCGATGCTGTTTCGCACGTACGATGTGATCTTTGCTGAGGGCGCTTCAGAGACATTGATGCGAGTCGCACTATCCCTAATGCGGAAGAATGAGGCACGTTTATTGGCTTGCACCGAAATGGAAGATGTGATGCAACTTCTTTTATCTCGTGGCCTTTGGGATTGCTACCATTACAACGCCGATGAGTTTGTTCAGGACTTTGTCGGTTTGACAGGTGCCGTGACGGCTGAAAACATGCAGCAGCTTGAGCAGAGCTACCGGGAGTCCAAGACGGCTATCACAAACCCTGTCAGAGGATCTGAGATTTCTACTGCAGCTAGCCGCTTTCTAGGTCGCATATGGGCCACTTCTACCAACAACAAATCCTCCAACCTCAGCCCTGGAAACACCGCACCCGCAAGACCAACGAGTATGCTGCGTCGGAGCGCATCAAAGCAAAGTATCGCATCGACATTGAACTCAATGGAAGCCAGTTCGGCTAGCGTCACCAGCTCAACGTCGACAGATGCCACTACCATGTCGAGAGACTCTTCCAACACCGAGGATGGACGCGAGTCGACACCGGTCGGCACGAAGACAATGACAATCCACAAGAACACGGACGAACGAAACCTACACAGCCAGATCGAAGACTTGTTGACAGCTCTCAGTGAGCTACAGCGAAACCATGCTCTGCTTTCGAATCAGCTTCAACGAGAACAGGAAGAGCGACAGGAAGACCGCAAGGCGGTCCAGTCACTCTTGAATGGATTGAGACAAAAGGCGGACTCTTCATCATCCAGGTCGAGTAGCCCCCAAGTTACCGTCTCACCTGACAAGGAGGACGGTTCAGACGTCGAGGAAGATGATCCTAAGACGTTAAGTCCTGGGGATAAAGATCAGTCGACTAACGACGAGGCCCGAAAGGACGAGGGTGGAAATGAAGAGCCCTCTTCTACTGAGAATCTGGAGAATTTGCTCAACGTAGTTGAGCAGCGGTTCCAGGACGAAGATGACAGAAGGCGGTCATCCATGCTTGTGTCAAAAGCGCAGCTGCGGGACGAATTAAACCATGCAAAAGATCAACTTGCAGGTGCCCTCTCTCAATCGCAAGAATACAACCGCCAAATCTTGGATCTAAACCAGGAGATGGCAAGTGTGAAGGAGCAACTGCGGGAAAGTCATGCGCATGTTAGGACTCTTCATCAGGACAAGCAGAGGCTAGAGAAGCAGATTCACGGCCTGAAGTCTCGAGTTTCATCAGCCAGCTCAGCGCACGAGACAACAAAGGAAGTCGATGTGGATAGAGGTAGCAAGTCTGGAGGCGGCCTTCGAGAGTTCAAGCTTAACCGCAGCAAATCATCACCACACCCGCCGCCGCAGCATGAGCCTGAGCCTGTGCCAGCTGCTACGAGCAAGTTCAACAAGCGGATATCGTCTCTGCCCAGAAATCATGATTCAAATGTGCCTGTAGTGACAACAACGGCACCTGCACCCTCTCAGAGCGAGCATGAAGCCTTGCTGGCGGAGCTTGTGCAGGCCAAGACGGCAGAGGCAGTAGCTAAGCAAGAAGCTGAAGAGGCTCGACAGAAGCTGGAGTCCATACGAAAATCTTATGGGCTGAGCCGCTCCGAATCGGCTCACGGTGCATCGGCATCGCAGTCCGGACCTGGTGGGATGTTCGGACTGCTCACCGGTCACGCGGCATCAGCCACAAACGAAACTGCAATGAAGCCGACATCGACAAATGCCGGATCTCCTGGGTCTGGAGGGAGTTTCTGGGGTTGGCGGAGGTAGAGAGGCGTTTGACGTCGTGGGATGAGTTCTAAACGGCATTGAGCCAAATTCGCGAATGGGTCACGCGACACGTCCTCATATGGAATTTGTCCATTCTTCGTACATATTTGGGAAGTGCAAGATTCGTGCTTGCCGAGCGCATGTGTTGGGACGCCATGGCGAGAAGCTCTGGGACTTAACCATTTTGTGTTGTCACATATCATATGCCCCTCATGGTTGTTTTTCCTTGTTTTCATGTGTGCCACCAACGGTACCATCATTGTCGTCATATATGTCAGGGCGTTTGTCTACTTAGCACGGGAGTTGGAGTCAAAAGAGGGTAGAGGGTGCTGCTTGTTTGGCAGCTTTATGTGGGGTTTCTCAGACTGCCGCACAATTGCGGATTGATAGATATATAAATTCCATGTAATTGAATGACATTTTTTACATTTCAATTTTTTTTTTTTGAACGAATAGCTGGTAGTTGATGGGAAGTCGGGAATCAGAGCAAAGTACGTATCAGCGATGATGCAGGATCAGCTTGATTGACGACATTGATATGTGCTTTGACCAATAGTAATGAAGCAACATGTTGTTTTCCATTGTTAGAAAGCTTACGTGTGGGTAGACATTTGAACCGTTAGGTATTACACAGAAAAATAGGCACTTATGATGTTGACGGCTGTTCTATGATTAAGACTGAATCTGCAACTTGAGAGAGAAATGAACTCTGAGATGAACAAACTGCTATTTTTTCTTGCTGCTACATTATTGTGGTGGTGGAAAGAATGTGGAAGGGCCTGTTGCTTCTCCATCTAGTTAGAGGCCATACCTTTTTTGTTTCTTTTTTTGAGAGAGAAAGATAAAAAGAACCCCCCCCTTTTTAAGTGCGACTATCACATGCATTGAAACTGACCAGATCATCACGTCAAAGCATCATGCATTGATTTCGTGCAACGCTTGCAAGGGATCATTTCTCGGACGGGGAAAATGGTTCTATGCTCGAAAGAGTAAACTGTCGCCTGCTGCAATCTGGCCCTATCTCATTAATAGAAATCAACTTCTTGTTGCCATGAGAGCTACTCGCTTGGAATGTCGTCGTTACAGCACCTTGATGACGGGATTAACCCTTGTTGACAGATCAGCTTGGACGCTAACAGAGGTGGTGACATTGACGGTACCTGCAGCTGCTGACTGGTGGAGAGCATATCAAAAGTATACCATAGGTCCTTGCACTGCGTCATCCTGACCCGGAGCTAGAGAGAGCTCCACTGCCATCATGGATTGGATCCAAGCTCCATCGTCCAGCTTTAGGTTGGTACCTAGCATCGGTTGCTCTCAGGAGTTTCAGCGAAACAAAGGACTGTCCTCGTTGACGCCGGGCGTTGTTAAGCGTCGGTCCACTAAAAATGGGCTGCTGTGCAGTGAAGTAAATTTCGTTGCAGTGTGCGGATAATGTGTGGATATCAGCTGGAGCTGGCGAGGAGCTGTAAGTCAAATTGCAAGTCCAGTTTTTCCTGATTTGCTGTAGGTACCTAGCTTAGGTAGGCGTCACTGCGTCACTGTGTCCCGTCCCGTCCTCCGTGCCTTCCTTCCCACCTGAAGCAAGCAAGGTACGAAGACGAAACTTGGTCCCCTCCCGTCCAAAAAGACAGACCTCTTTCTACAAACGTCATCCCTCTTCTTCTCTTTCCAATTCCTTCTCCTCCTCCATCATCATCACCACCAACATCAACCGTACAAACTTCCAAAGCATCTCGACGAGACAGTCAATCACCTCAACTCACCCTTAGCACTCTTCAGGTACGTTTCATATATCATATCCTGGACCTCGCCCTCGTTCTCTGCCTGTAACGGGGGTTGCTCGTTTCGCTTGATTTGCCCGTTTCTCTCACACGACCACTCGCTCCCCCGACCGGACCCCTTAACTGTACCTTAGCTATCGGCCAGCCAGACAGAAAACCGCTGCAGCTGTGCTGTAGGCCCAGAGACGGGGAGCGGAGCGAGAGAGATAGCTACGTAGCTCCTCTCAGCATCCCTTATCAATTTTTTTAACCCTGCATTGAACCAAATCTCTCTAAAAATTCTCTGGCCACTTTCGCTCACGCTGCTTTTCGCTTTCTGCAGAACATCTCCTCCCGAGTCACCTCCTATTTACGCGCTCATTGTTCAACTCTACAACTTACCGACGGTTCTTTCGGCGAGCGTACCAATTCCTTACGTATTCTTCCCGCCAGATCGTCGAAATGGCTGATTCCAGTTTGGCCGCCAACGGCAACTCTCTTCTTGAGACCACAAAGACCAGTGAGGTATGTTTATTCTTGAAATGCGCTGAACTTGTTCGGCACGATTCGAACAGATTTGCTAACTACATTGAATAGTGTTTCCTTGCGAACTTTTCGCGACAGCAATACTGCCCGCTACGGCCCCCTCCCGTAGTACAAAATTACTGACTTTCTAGACGCCGCTGCTGCGTACCAATCTGTTGCCAACGGTATGAAATCTTGCTAGAGCTCTCGTGATCTCTGGTCTAGTGCTAATACTAGATTCTCCTTCTCAGGCCCCGTTGCTCAGAACGTCTACGACCACACTCAGAAGGCTTCTAGTGAGCTTTCAAACCTTGCCGCTTCTCGACGCACTCCTGCGACTCCCGCTGCCACCGGCCAGCCTCTCACCCACTACCACTCTTTCTTCTCTGAGCTTCTCTCTTGGAACAATCCTCGTAAGTCAAGCTTGAATCGCGATGCAGGTAACAATTGCTGACGCCGGGGATATGACAGGTGCATCTGCAATCGCCTATGCGACGATCATCTCTGCCATCTTCGCTGCGCGATACCTAGATATCCTCCGATGGGGATTCAAGGTTTCGTGGATGGTCCTTGGTGTAACTATTCTTGCCGAGGTTCTTGGTAAGGTCATTCTCAACAATGGTCTGGCTACTCAGGTCCGGCCTCGTCGATACTATACGGTTCCCCGTGAGACTCTGGACGCTCTTATTGGGGACGTCCACGAGCTCATCAACTTCTTTGTTATTGAAGCCCAGCGAATCATCTTCGCAGAGAACGTATTTGCTTCCGCTGCTGTATGTGCGATTTTGATAACTTATCACTTGATGGAACTGACAGTCAACAGGCATTCATCGCCGCTTTCATCTCCTACTACCTGGTCAAGCTTGTTCCTTACTGGGGACTTGCTGTCATTGGAACCACCGTCACCTTCCTTGTGCCCTTGATCTATACCTCTAACCAAGAGCTGATCGACGAGCAACTTCACCATGCTTCTGAGCTCATCAACTCCCAGACCGCCCAGATCCAGAGCGTTGCTTCCAAGCAGATGGAGCAAGTTTCCAACATCAGCAAGCAATATGCCGGCGACTACAGTGGCAAGGTTCAGGAACTCCTCCGCGGCAAGACTGCCTCTCGCCAGAAGATTGACAGGCCTGAGCAGCTCAACTCTGCTGCTCCCTCTGCCCCTGTCAAGCAGCCCAAGTTTCCCTCTCCTCCCACTGAGGACCCTATCAAGTCTGAGACCGCTCCTCAGATCCCTACTCCTGCCGCTCTGAAGGAGGAGATCAACGAGCCCACCGCTATTAACACCGCGGCCCCTGAGCTCCCTCACGAGGACGTCGTCCCCAACAAGGAGCCCATGCTTGCTTCTTAGATGACCAATAAAATGCAGTTACCATGTGTACACGAGCTGAGAAAAGGCATAGCTGGCCTAAGCAATGAATTTGTTTTACGGCATTTTGGGGCGCATGTCTTTCCTTGAATCGGGAGCAAGGGATTGTCAGATTGAACCCGGGCGTGAATTGGTTTTTTTTGGGAGCATTCCTTAGCACGCAATGCGACAAACGACTCTAGTTGACGTTGATGAAAGGTGGTTAAAATATGAATGGACTGGGCAGATGTTGGGGTCCTGGATAGGGTTCTAAGACGGACCTTTGATTAATGCATCGGTGGGTGGACTCCAAGCATCTGGCCCGTGGCTTGTTTTTGTGCGTTAGTCTCTCGAGGGTAGGTGTTTTAGGATTGTTACTGTGTAGCTTGATAAAGGCCAATGCCACTGGCTCAACCTTTGTGTCGAGATGCGCTATTTGAACTTTCATCTTCATCTTGTGTTAGTTAAAAACTCCCTGTACAACGTGGCGTCTTTTATTGCTCCTCGAAAAATTTAGCTAAATGGAATCTTGCTCTATGGTGAAATATTTAAATTGTACTTGTGTATAAATGTAAATATGCGGGATGATTGATCTTTTGATTCTCGTAACGCCAACCCAACCAAGTATACATCTATCACTTTTGTATCATCCCCAACATACCGTAGGTAACCAAGACATATATCTACCCTCCCCTTTACCTCCTGCGCTTACCACCACCTCCATCCTCGGCAGCAGCACGCTTGCGACCGTTCTTGCGCCAAAAGTCCTTTGACTCACGCTTCTCACGGGCCTCCTTCTTCTCCTCGTTGTCGGCCAACTTCTTCTGGAACGCAGCGCGGTTCTTATCCTTTGCAGCACGGCGCTTGGCAGCGGCGTCGTTGCGGATAGTGAGGAGCTGCTGCATGAGGGCGCGGGCTTTCTTCTCCTCGGAACCAGGAGCCATAACGACGGCGCGCTTCTGCATGTAAGTCTCTTTCTTTTGCTTCTTGGTCTCGACGATCTGGGACTTGAATGGCAGCTCGGCGGCGAGGGCGCGGGGAACGCGGAGGGGGTTGAAGTGGCGCGTCTCACGTTCGATTTGGCGGTACTGGCTGTTCTTGGGCTGGGGAGTGGCGACGCCCTGGTCGCGGCGGACTTCGCCTGTGAGGCGCATGGGCTGCCAGCCGATAAGGTTGGTCACGGGGTTGTAGAAGCGGTGAGGCTTGATAGGGTACCAGGCGCGCAGGAAGACAATGTCGCTCAGAAGAATCTTGTCTTCAAAGGTAGCACGGAAGTGGCCCTCCGGTTTGGATAGGGCACGCTTGATCTGACCGCGGATGCCCGAAACGGTCTTGATAGAGGCGCCTTCGAACTTTGCGATCTCGAGAGAAGAGTTGAACATGTCCTTGATGAAAGCAGTGTTCTTGTAGATCTTTGCAGGCGTACCAGTGAGCTTGAGCTTCTTGACAATCTCGGTGGACTCGTCGACGCTGAGGATTGTGCCCGTGGCGGCGATGCGGAAGCCAGGCGTGGAGCCCGACATGGAGTTGAAGCAGACAAAACCCGTGTTGGGGGCGATCAGAGGCCCGTAGATGGTACCGAAGCAGTGCATGTGCTCAGGCGTGTACTTGAGCATGCGGTTACGCGTCCGCGAGTCGGTGGTGCTGTAGATGGGCATGGTCTGGAAGCGACGCCAGCCGAGGGAGAAAATGAGGGGGTCGTTTGTCTTTAGGATGCGCTTGTGCCAGCGATGTCGCTTGATACGCACCTGGAGGAAGCCGAAACGGTCCTCGGTGGCGGAGAGACCACCTATAACGATGGGACGACGGGCGTCGAAGAGCTTGACGAATTCGGCCGGGACGCCCTCGAGGACGACCTTTGCGTATTTGCCAGCGCGGTAACCCTCGACAGCGGAGCGTTGACGCTCGTCAAGGTTCTCGAACTCCTCCTTGTTGATATCGAGCTGCTTCTGAATGACGGCCTTCTGCGCCTCGTACCACTGATCTTCGCCAAACTCTTGCACGTCGCCGCCCTCTCGTCGGGCGTTAGCTTTATCGTTGAGGAAACCCTCGCGATCTTCTTCCTCGAATCTCATTTTGAGCTCCTCCTTTCGCTTAGCGTTCTTCTCGCGCTCGGCTTCGATGTCCTCAGCTGCTGGTTGTGCTGGCTCCTTTTGACCCTCGGCTTCTAGATCCTCAAAGACACCGTCACCTTCATCATCCGAGCCTCCAAGGCCCTCGAAATCACTGCCATCTTCGTCCGCACCCTCGTCGTCGCCTGCGGCCAGGGCTGTTGATGTGAACTTCCGCCGCAGAGCTTCGACGTTCTTCTCAGATGCCCACTTCGCTGCTAGATCCTCGTAGTCGTAGGCGGGTATTGACCTGTCCTCCACGGCGTCTTCCTTTTCTTGTTTTGACTTCTTGAAGAAATCATCATCGTCTTCAGAATCCTCAATGTTCTCCTCTTCATCCTCATCCTCATCACCCTTCCATCGCTTCAATGCATCCTCGGGGCTCAATGAATCGTCGTACATGAACCTGGCAAGGTCACTTGTGTGATATGAGCGCCTCTTGCCGTGAAGCTTCATAGCAGTGCCCGTCAAATTGTCCTTCCATCTCAATGCTGCTGCTTCCTCGTCGGAGTCGTATTCTTCGCCATCTTCCACCTCTTCGTCCTCAGACATTGAGCCTAGATCTGAGTCGCTGTCCGCAAAGGCAAGATCATCATCGCCAAGATCCTTGTCGACATCCTTACGGAACATCTTGCCTAGTTTGCCCTCGCTGAACTCAACTTCGGCGTCTGAATCGATCTCATCGTCTCCGCTTATAGAACCCTCCTCATACTCATTATCCTCCTCATCACCATCTTCACGCTGAGCAAACCTTGCTTTGCGTTGTGTTTTCCTTCCCGTGTCTTCCTCTTCGGGCACTGCTTCGACCTTCTCGCCTCCCCTGAAAAGTTGTACACCACCCTCCATCTGACCCAGAAGCTTTCGCTCAGTCTGGAGACCAACAATCATCTCCTCTCCTTCTCCACGTTCGGCATCGTCCTCATCCCTATCGAAACTGAAACCCTTGTCACTGGTGATCCAGATAGCATCACCGTCGATCTTCAAGCCGCTGCGATCCGACATGGGCGCATGTAGTTTCTTTTCCTTCTCGTCAAGTCTCCGTCGCCCAGTCTTGCCTGCAATCTTGGCCATTGCCTGCTCCATAGATGGTGTTGGACAAGGATCCGGCATAACCTCCATGTTGGAAACCGTGAAATCACCTAGGCCAGGGACATGGACTCGTTGGTTTTGCGATGCAAAGTTTGTACCGCGTAGATAGCCTGAAAGAACAACAGATCGGTCGCAGTTGGGGTTTTCTTCGATTTTGGTAGGGTGCGTAACATCTCGGAAGCTGTCGATGATGGAGTATGGGTGTGAGTTGCGCCAGATGAGAGGGCGAGGGTTCTTCATTACGGAAAGGAATCGCGATAGGTTATGGATTTCCCGGTCAGGGTATCGGCCGTTCATGACGCCGGAAAGATAGAAGAGATGAGCGCCCTGGTAAAGTTCTGTCCAAAGTCGCCTCTTGAGTCTCTTCTTGGCATCCTTGAGCGCCTGTGGCTTGCGGAACAGGTCGAGATGAGTGAGGATACCAAAGACATTACCCGGCATTCCGGTCGCAGCGAGAATGTTTAGGAACTCCATAGTTTCCATCTCAAAGCCATAGTTTCCGTCAATCATGAGGAGAACAATGTCTGCCACCTTTGCGATGTCGACCATAGCTTCGAGCTCATTAGGGCACTCGACAAAGGTCAGGCGCTGCTTCTTGGACGTTACGACGGTGATGGGACCCTGTGGATCAGATATAGTTTCTTTGGCATATCGTCGAATGAGCGACTTCATCAGAGTCGTCTTGCCTACACCTGGAGGGCCAACGATGGTGACGAGTCGAGGCGGGGCCTCATCGGGCAATCGGTCGACGAGCGGGACATGGAGACGCTTTTCCTTGATCTGTTGATCGTGATTAGCATGCTAGAGTATCTCCGAAGAGATCAGAAAGTGTTCCTACATCTTGCGATCTCGCCGCCTGTCTTTGAAGCTTGCCGGGGTTGGCAAAGGAAAATGCCTTTGGATTGCGCTCTGTTGAATTGTTAGCATGCGCCCGTCGCAAATAAATAATAAGAATAAACAGTAATAGCTCACCCCCCGTATGCTGCTTCTTTTCCTTTCTGTCCTTGGACTTGCGATGCGGCTTGTGCACTTGGTCCTCCATGTTTGCTTGCAACGTCTGCGCCAACTTCCAATGACCATCACCAGCACGGCCTGTCTGTCGCCTGGCATTTCCAAAAAAATTGGAAAATTTATCCGATAAGATAGGCGCGATGAACGCTAGTGAGGGCTTATCGATAAGATTGGTAGGAATAACTTCGTATGCCCTGTATGCTTGTGCTGCGGGGCTCTCGGCCTCCACTCCTGTCAGCCCATCCCGAGTAGCCACATGTGGCTTGTCAACTTGTCAAGATTTCAACTTCAACGATCTTTATTAATGAGCTGCCCCTTTGAGCATAGATCTTGTCAACGTAACGTGCAGAACCAACGCGTGGACTGTTCCCCGGTGACGCATACCTTGATACTTTGATACCTGACCGCTCTCTTGTGTGGAACTCGTCTTGAACAAATACTCAACTTGGTCATGGTGAACAGAGTAAGCCCCATCAAGTGTTAGGTTAACCAACATGCTATCCGATGGTGTGGATCAGCAACCATGGTATCCTAATGTTCCGTAATCAGTCTTTATTCGGTGCAACCTCTTGCCAAAGTAGGCATCTGTAACTCCCTACCCCTAAGTTCCTCTGACCTTAACGCCATGAACTCAACATAGACACTACCTACTTACTCTAGAATTATGTACATATTTTCCTACGCTAATTCGAGTGAGTAATCACCGACAAAATGACTTAATAGGCATGCCTGCATAATCTGTCGTTCTCTGGGTGACCAATACCCGCTGCATGCGGCTTTTCTTATTACCCCATGCAGCATCCATCACTCGTACACACCCACGCAGCATAACGGGGAGCAGGGTGGCATTCTGCAGACCCTGCGTGTGCGCTTACACAGTCCATACGTAAAGCCGTTCATTGAATCTTCGTCAGCCCTGTACGTAGGCTATTCTACTGCCTCGTGTACAGTAGCTTGGGACTGTTACTTGGCTCCTTCGTCAGCTCTCGTGCCTGGTAAGGCGGCTTTCGTCATGACTCACGCAATACTCGCTGGTGACTAGACGTCTACGCAAGACTGCTGGCTGGTGATAGTCAGATCTACGGTAATGGAGGTTGGGAAGTTATCTTGCGAGTAATACCGCCGCATCAGGCAACAAGTATAAAGTGATGAGGATGTAACGCCTTATGGACTTCATTTTCAGGTAGAAGCAATCAACAGTTCCATACCAAGAACAAGAATAACCAAATACTAGGTATTAAGCTTAATATCTAAAATACAACCTTGTTAAGCTATCACCAGTCAATCCAATCACCCCAATCACCCCCTCAACCTCATCGCTATGTCCAACAACGCAGGCAGCAACGTTCCTACCAACTCCGACTGTAGGCATCACTTACATGAATTTCCCGATAGTTGATAACAACACTGACAAATAAGCTACAGCTCATGCAGACTCTACCAAGTACAGTAGCTCAAAGACTGCTGACCCCGAGACTGCGTCCATTACCACCTTTTCTTCCTCTACACCCCTTGTCAAGAAAGACGAGCAGAAAAACAAGAACGGGACCGACATCGACGTCCAGAAGCTCCAGGAGCAGGCACTCAGGTCGCAAGTTCGATTCAGCATGTAGACGGGCTGCACCAAAAAGACTGGAAAGAAAGGGCTGCTTTAGATAGTGTGATGAAAAGGGAGACGATGAGCACAAGAATCGAAAGGGAGCGATGGGTATCTTTGGTTATATGTGAGACTAGTGTTTATACTTGATGAATGATTACCAATATTCGCCCTCTTCATGAAAGCGGCTGCACTAGAAGCTATCGTTCAGGATATCCTCGTTCATCTTTACCATAGAGGGGCTGTATTCAGATGAATTTGGATCTGCTCCGGCATCCAAAAGAATATCGCCCACTATTCTCTGGCTTGCCTCTCGCGCTATAAGTCAACGTTAGTGTGATGCGCTTCTTTTTATGAAGCAATACAACTCACCAGGTGTCTGTAAAAGTTTCGAAGGAGGCAGCGCAAACTGGATCGTCTTTGGCGGGCTCATGCCAGCGTATAAATCGATATCCTCATCTCCCTCGTCACTGTCCCAATCAATCTCATACTTCTCCTTTCCACTAGCTTTGACACTATCCTCAGCGAAAACGTCTCGCGTCTTGCGTGCTGTTGCCGGCGTCTGCACGCTAATACCAGGTGTTCGAGGACCCTGCGTTGCCGCCGCAAGACGCTGCCGAGCATTGCTCTTGTAGGGAGACATGAAGACTTCGCTGCGCAGGGTCGGCACCGCCATTTCAGGCGATGAACCAGGCGACCCTTTCCAGGCTGGCGCATCCTTCTTTGGCTGGGCGCTCTTGAGGGGTGAGATGCGCAGGGCGGGCTTGTGCGGAGTGGCCTGGATGCGGTAGTTTTTGTCGAGAAGACGGTGCAGCAGAGGGTCCTTGTGAGGCTGGACGGTCTGCTCGCCGGTCATGGTATGTTCTCGCTGGTTCTGCGGTGTCATGGACATGTCGGGGAGTCTGGCGGTGTGTTGCGCGAACAAGACAGTCGAGTCCTCGTTATCGTCCAGCACTGTAGTGCTATTCTCCTCGCCCTGCATCTCGCGCTTCATCACTTCGTAGGGCGATTCTAGGTCGGAGAATCGAGTCTTTGTCTTTCCAGGCCGGGGTGTGCTTCCAGTGAGCTCGGCATCGTCGAGGAGGGAGTCGTCGGCATGGAAGGTTGACTGCTCAGCGCCAGTAGCAGTGGTTACATCTTCGTTATGCTGAGCTGTGTAGTCTGCTGTTGTATCTTCCCTCATAGCCGTGCTCTCTTCTACGTTTTCGCTTTCGTCATCGTTGGCAAGCTCTTCGTAACCAGATAGAGATACGTTGGCGGATGCTTCGAAAAATTGCTTCCAGAACTGCACATCGTCAGATCAACTGTTTGGTAACTCAAGTGACCAGTCGCACCTTGGAAGCTTCCCAGACAGCTCGTGAATGCTCTCCATACTGCTCCACGAGAGGGAGAATGCTTGTTGTCACTATGCGATGCGACTTGCTGAAGTTGTGGTCGATTTCTGGCTACTTGTCAGCACTATACGAGAGCAGGACTGCAGGATAAATGTAATAGGTATGTACCTTGGAGGGTGAGAGTAATAGATTGCTCAAGTCTCTCAAGCTCTTCTGTTAGCGATAAGTTGCGCGCCGCTGCGCTTTGTCGTGACATTTTGATTCAACGTTGGGTGGAATCGGGTTAGGTTGCTATGATGTTTGTTTACCTTACAATCCCTGGATCGATCCCTTGATAAATTGGACGCGTGGGGTCGCGATGAGGGGCACACCACTAAAGTATAACTTCCCCGGAGCTAACTTTCCTTGACATACCTAAAATCCAAAGCCAGGTGGTACCCTAGATTACAGGCTGATCAAGAATACATTGGCTGAATACTGAGTATTCAGATATGAGATCATATTAAAACAACTCTAACCTCAGCCTTGACTAAAAGGTACATACAGAAATCTGAATTTCGTTCCTCGCTGTTCCCTTTCCCTGTAGCCAGGGTTCAGCCATGGCGGGGTTCAAGGCGCACTTCAGCAATTTCATCTTACTCATTGACGATCAGGGCAGAAGAAGTTGTCCTATACACTCGCATCTTCTTTGACTGTAATCCTCAATCCTATAACTGAGCCTTCTAGTGCTTGGTGTAGTAATCATTCATGTCCAACTTCATCAAAAGCTGTGCAACCATATGGTCTTCA
Organism: Fusarium continuum; assembly: GCA_013184455.1. Lineage (NCBI taxonomy): Eukaryota > Fungi > Ascomycota > Sordariomycetes > Hypocreales > Nectriaceae > Fusarium > Fusarium continuum. The sequence continues at coordinate 97,914 of JABCKB010000276.1, forward strand.
CCAATGCCCTCCTGCTTCAGTCCCAGATCATCCGATACCTTGTTGCTCGTCGATCGACTCTTTTCTGTCAAGGCTCGACATACGGTGATGAAGATTTGCACCTTCTTCTTGAAGTTGCTGTACAGGCGCTGCAGCTCTTGTGTTTCGCCTGGGTCTGTAGTTTGGTTCTTCCCTACGGCCTTCGTTCGAGAGAATTTGGCATACTCCAGGATTGTAGCAAATATTTCATCAAGCAGCTTCAGCACTGGCTGTTGTCGCTTTCTGAGGAACAGAGAAAGCATGATTCGGTCCAATACTCGTGAGTGAAACTCTCGCAACCTGTCGGGGCTCTCGACCTTGTCCGACGTACTCCTGGTGCTTGAGGGGCTCTTCAAGTCGGCTTGGATTTTGTCGAGTTTAGCCTCAAATGCTTGCCATGGAATAGCGACTCCAGCGTCCATGAAGAATGATGTAATACCAGAGACGAAGTGATGAGCCTCACGAGTGAATCGGAATGAAATATCCTCAGGGTCGTTCCAGCGACTGGTTCTAGCATTGACGTCCCGGAACAGTTGGTTGACGACATAAACCATCCTCATAACTCTCAGTAGGAGCTTGAAGATGCGATCATACTGCGTTAAGATAACAGTGGTGATGATGTTCGATAGAGCAGTCGGTGCTTTGTACGACAAGCGCAAGAAATCCAGAGCCTCTAGAGAGTCTGGGTTCATGCATTTGTCAATCTCTTCTTGCGACAAATCTCGTACAGCAAAACTCAAGTCCCCTGGTAGTTCAGATGCATCCCGCGAGATACTAGCCAGCTTATTATTAGAAAATTCGTTGTCTGAGTCAAAGCTTTCAGCCAGAACTCCCATAAGGGCAAGGCGCAACTCCGAGCTCGCCGGTGGCCAAGTATCTCGACCTCCCAGACGAAGGCCCATAACGCCTCCTTGCCGTGCAACTCCCGCCTCTCGTTCGGCTGTTTCCATGTCGGGGTCGAATAGGGCGTGAGATAAGCGGCTTATGAACATGCCACTACCGAACAAGTGAAAATCACGGTGCATCTTTAGGTGACCACGCAAGTTGTGGTTATTTAATAGCAGCCGGAGACTCTCCTGATTGACAACTTCGGATTGCGCAGAGGTAATACCTCCGAACGAAAGCACTGGAAGAAGTGATGGATGAGGTGTGAAGTCGAAACCACTGGTGGGAGCTTTGGATTTCCGGGCAGCAGATAGAGCAAGACGCTCGCAAAGAATCTTGCTCAGCGTATTCTCGCTGCTCACCTCATCAGGCAGAGGCATGTCCATGCGTGCCGTGAGGGAGCTGAGTAGCCTCGTTTTTGTGGTGCCGTCCTCACGAAAATACGTGATTGTATCCTCAGGACCGAAAGGATGGCTAAGGCCTTCTGGCATAAATATTTGTTTATGGGGTGAACAATCATGGATCGCCCGCAAAAGATCGTCGTGATACTTGGTAGCCCGTTTCTCAAGGTCCTCAATAGCGTCCCAGTCGTAAAGCCAACCGACTTTTGGAGGCTTTGTCGCGTCGATGATACTTGCCGAAGCCAAGGGGTGGTCTGGGTGGCATTCCCTAATGAACCGCAGATTCTTCCCCGTCTCAAAGATGGACTTGGCGATATCGTAAGGCATGAAATGAGGCATCTTACTCTCGTCCAAGCGAAAGTCGATGTCTTCGACTTCTTGTCCGAAGTCATCTATGTATTTCTCCTTGTCGACTTTGATGAAGCCTTTGCTTGCGCCCACGTTGGCTTTGGTCAAGGGAATCCCTTCCTCCCGCCTGGTTCCGATCCATTCTTCCAAGAACTCGACCCAAGGCGATGAAACCCTCTGTAAGACTTCACGCATGATTCCTCGAAGCTGCTCTTCACCATAATCGACAGAGTAGGCTTCATGAAACACGAGAGAGAGAACGTGTTCGTCTGAATAGCCTTTGCGAAACTTGGAAGTAAGTCTGTGGAAGGGTCCCAGAATCGCAAGGAGTCCGTTGACAGTAGACTGAAGCTCCAAAAGAGATCGAGGTGTCTGTCCGTACAGCGCTACATGCCGCTGAACGTCTTTGAGGATCTGATCAATAGCACCAGCTAGAGCAACGCCGCACTTGGAAGTGCGCTTTGCGTACGTAGAAACGACAAAGGATCGCAATTCGAGAAGCATTGAACCGCACTTGTGGCATTGCTTTTCCAGTCCCCGAAGCACATCCTTGGAGTATCCCGTAACTCGCATGCTGGGTAGTGCTGGTACAAAAGAGCGGCCTTTCTCCTGTTTGGAGAAGAATACCGATTCCTGGCCAAGAGCCAGGGCAAGTAAGGAAGAAAAATAGGTTTTAACATCGACAACAGGTACCTCGGAGCTCTTGAGGTCAAGAGGGTCGATAGACCAGCCTAGTAGGGCATCGTAGACGGTTGCTCCAGCCTCGGTAACTAGTGGCGGTTGTCTACCTGCTCCTATACCCGCAATGAAGCCATCCCATGTTTTGTGCTCCGGTAATTTCTCTGCTGGCTTATCGGCACCTATCCAGATATCGTATTCAGGTGCTGCTTCGTCAACATTTTCTGCAGGAAGCGGGGCATTGTCGGCGTCGGTCGTTTCTGGTTCACGCTCCGGCTGAGGTTCAGCATGGAGAGACGGTAATTTGAAGAAGCCGCTCTTCTCAACAGACACTTGGGCGAGCTGTATAAGATCTGAGTCTATGCCGTCTAATATGTAAGTTAGTATTAGCGTAGGAGACAAGTCTACATCTGTGGTACCTTTGAGTCCGGGAGAAAAGAAGGGATTCCGAGAGTTAGGGTCGCGATCCAACTGATGCAGCCACTTTGACGTTTTCCAAAAGTCGGGTATAGCAAAGACAGCCGCAATATCCTCTTTAGATTCAGCCATAATTCTTGTTCTGCATCAAGTCCATGCAAAATCCAATATTGTTGCCTTCGGCGACATTTTTTGGTTTCAATGTCGAGCTTGGGCTTGATCTTGTTGCGCAGTGGAGGGCCAGGTTAATTAACGCGACGGGAGTTAAGATGCCCCCCCGCGACGCGCTCTAGCAGATGCTGGCTGCATTTCAGAACCCCTTGCGCTAAAAAATCCACTGGGCCAAGTTCCCTACCTAGGTAGGTAGGCACTGATGATTTCATCGGCATGGAGTGCCAGTGCAGGGAGGACCTTACCAACGAACCAACGAACGCATCGAATTGATGATCATCCTAAGCTTGAGTCTTTCAACTTTTGTTTGTTTGGAACGTCAACAGCATCAATGCTCCAGGGCAACGGCGCCTGTAAACAAAACTCGTCGCACGCGAAGTAGTTTACTAACATCTTTATTGATTAACTTCAACTTTCCACCACGCGATCACAATGGCGCCTAGAAAGCGTGCGCGAGCCAGCACCCAAACCGCAGCGACCCCAACTCCTGCACGAGATGACGATGCAATGGACGTCGATACTCCCCAGGCTGGAGACCAGGAGGCGCCTAGTGAGACAGGGGAACAAGAACAAGAACCAGATAACAACTACAATGATCTCTGGACGGACGATCAGGTAGCTTCATTATTCAAGGGTGTCATTCGTTGGAAACCAGCCGGTCAGTTGGATCTCTCCATCTTTACCAGACGATTTCTTAACGGAAATCTGCAGGCATGCACAGGCATTTCCGAATGATAGCAATTTCGGAGCACCTGCGGAATCACGGCTTCGATCCTGATCTATACCAACACACACGCATCCCTTACATATGGCAGAAGCTCAAGACTTACTACAACCTTGAGATCATTGACGAGAGAGAGAACTTTGATGAAGATGAAACCGAAGACCGATATGTCGAGTTCTCTCTCCCGAGGGAACAGTTCTTCGATGCGATGATGGCACGCGCCGCCGCCGACCCCAGTGAAGCACCAACATCACCTGCGCAACTAGACCTCTCACCACCACCTTCTTCCCCAGCCAAGAAGCGAAAGAGAGGCGACACCAAGACCAGAGGCACATCGGTGGAAGACACAGAGGATGGTACGGACGCCCCATCGCCAGTGCCCAAGACGAAGCGAGCTACCTCAAGGCAGAAGAAGAAGGCAACACAGAGCAAGGCTGAGAAGCAAGAAAAGGCCGAGACTACAGAAGAGGAGGATGGAGAGGAGGGAAGTGAAAGCTCGTCGAGTGAGGAAGAGGAGAGTGCCGAGGAGAGCGGAACACAAGTATCGAAGTCGACAAGGGGTGCCAAGAAAGGCCAGAAGGCTACAGCTACAAAAGCAAAGGCGAGACCAAAGAGAAGACGCTGAGTTACAGGGTGGGCTTGTGTATGGTAAAATGATAGACGGGACGGCTCAGATACCCTTAGTATGGAAGTTATGAGTATTTAATTCACCTTAAAAGTAGCACTATCAAGCTTCAATGCCTTGCTCGCTGGCTAAATTCTGTAATCCGCATACATCTGGACAGTACTTCATTTCCTACCACCCCTCCCACTCACTGTGATACTTCGTTTTGGTCCTCCAATCCCTTCCTATGGGAAAGATGCTCTCCACGTCCATTTTTGACCGCTGCAGCGGGCCAGGTTCAGGCATCTTAGGTAATTCGATGGGTGGCTTCTTCTGCAGCAGATCCCACATCTCAGTCTCCGCCTGCCAACTGGCATACTGATCACGTTCTTCGGCATATTGCTCCTGCCGTCGCTCCGTCGCGATGCGATTCTTGAGAGTCTCCTTCTTGCGGTATGTTTCTGGAAAATCGGCGGCTGAGAACCGTAGTACTTCGTTGGCTTCTCGTTCGATGGCAGCGCCTTCTTCGTCGAATGACGAAGGGGGCTCGTCGAAATCAGAACCTATAGCCTCGGCTTCGGAAGAGTCGTCGACTTCTTCTATCGCGGGCGGAGGTTCGGAAGCTAGCTCGGCATCTTCGTCGCCTCTTGATAGCATGCCCTCAACCTGTTCGTAGCTAAGAGGTTCACGTTCGCCTTCCTCATCTCGAGTGAGAGGCTCCTCATGCACTTCAAGTCGAAGTCTTCGCGCACATTTGCTCCAGAACTGATGCGAGTTGTGGTTCATTCCCAGAGAAGAGATAGCTGCTTCGACATCTTGCGACCTGATGATATCGCGAGTAGATGGTATTAGCTCCCTTTTGGCCCTTATTCTTGACATGCTCATGAAAATACTTGTCTGAACAAGTCTTTTTGTGATGGAAACAGCCAAAGAGTGGAAGTCCTCAAACGCAGTAGCCCACATCGAGGGAGGCCTGTTATCGATAGAATTCCAATTCTCGCTAGGGATAGACGAATTCATAAAGATGCGGTCAGAAAGCCTCAGCCAAGCGTGGAGATTGAATAGTCCAGAGAAAGGAAGATCCTGGCCTTCAAGAAAGCTTTCGCCATTGTCGAGCTGGCGGGCGATTCTAGGAGTGATGTCCCAGCACTCTCCCCATTTATTCTCTTCTCGCTGTTCCTCCTTTCGTTCTTGGCGCACAGAGATAGCATCTGCGGCTTCGTCCAAAGCGTGACAGCATTGCTGGCTCAGCTCGACTGCAGCAGGAATTTCCGGAAACTCTATTGCTGGACGCCTGACCTCTCGTTGTCTTAAAAGTCGGGCATTTTGAAGTACGTCAAGATAATGGTTCACCTCGACCTCGCTCTTTGTACCTATGCGGGATGCAATACCTGGAAGGTCGCTCTGGCCCAGCCGTGCGATAGCCTCAAAGAAAAGCTTCTTTTCAGGGATTGACCAGTAGGTGATGCCTATTTGGCTTGGGTAGAGGAGGGTCTCGTCGTCGTCGTCGGCAAAGCATACACGCTGAGCTGCGTCCCCGATGTCCCTGTTGAGGAGATCCAAGTAGTCGGTGTTGAGGACTCCTTTTTGTCTTTTGAAAAGCCGTGGGATCAAATCATCTTTAGCGGATCTCTTGAGCGAATATTGCCCATTTTCTTCATATGTTTCGTTTTCGCTCTGAGTGTAAACACTGCCAGATGCGTCGGTGTGGTCGGCTGCATATTGCCCGTAAATCAACGGTGATGGGGCTTCGTCTCTCACTTCCAGGTTCTGGGCTTCCCTTGTTTCGCCAAGGTCCTCGTCAAGGGGATCAAGATTAGTTTCTGACTCCATGTTCCTTTGTTGATGAAATCTCGCAAATTATGAAGAGGTGAAAACATGGTAGCAAAGCAAATTAGAGGCAGAGGCTCCAACTTGGGAGTAGGTATGAAGGCCGGTGAAAGAGAAGACCAAAATGCTTGAAAACAAAGTGAAACTGTGAATTCCGGGATTCAACTCATCGTTCACTAGGTATGTATTTAAAATATATAGAACATAGGCCGTTAGAAGACGTTGGAGTCGAAATATTAGTTGAAGGGCGCGTGCTGACTAATGGCACACGTCCGCCATCATCTCCATCGTCTCTCATTAGAAGCCTTTAGGTAAATATTTTCATCACCACTCAATGAGACCAAGCGTGACCGCATTGCATTCCTCATCATGTACGATGTTACGAGCCATCCCAAGATGTCTTTTACGGCCACAGCCCGTAAGATTTTCACTTGCGGTGAAGCCTCAGACTTTCAGATTCAGACTCTTTGCTTCAGCTGTTGTTCGTGAAACGCCAAAGCTACAGCTTCGAGACTATCAGGAAGAATGCATTGAGTCGGTTCTGACCTCTTTGAAAAATGGACACAAGAGAGTCGGGATATCTTTAGCTACTGGCAGTGGGAAAACAGTGAGTGCCCTTTTCGAACTTTTGAGATCAATTGATTCACCTTCAAAAGGTCATCTTTACACAACTTATCGATAGGATCCCGTCAGTAAAAAAGGATGCTCAGCAGACATTGATCTTGGCTCACCGTCGCGAGCTTGTAGAACAAGCAGCGAATCATTGTCAACGCGCTTATCCAGATAAAAAGATCGAGATTGAGATGGGCAACGTCCACGCAACTGGAACAGCAGACATCACAGTTGCCAGCGTACGCAGCATAACGTCACAAGAACGGCTTGATAAATTCGATCCATCCCGTTTCAAACTCTTACTGGTTGATGAAGCCCATCACATCGTCGCTCCAGGCTACCTCAAGACTCTTCGCTACTTTGGACTTGATCAGAAGCGACCTGAGTCCCCGAACCTAGTGGGTGTATCCGCTACGTTCTCGCGTTTCGATGGAGTTAAGCTTGGCGCGGCCATCGACGAAATCGTCTATCACAAAGACTATGTGGACATGATTTCTAAAAAGTGGCTTTCAGATGTTATTTTCACTACGGTCGAATCCAAAGCAAATCTGTCACAAGTCAAGAAAGGCGCTTTTGGTGACTACCTTCCCGGGGAACTCTCCAAGGCCGTCAATACCAGCGAGACCAACGATATCACAGTGCGCAGCTGGATGGCGAAGGCTGCAGGAAGGAAATCAACCCTCGTGTTTTGCGTTGATGTTGCTCATGTCGTTGAGCTGACAGATCGATTCCGGCAGCACGGCTTTGACGCAAGATATGTAACTGGAGAAACACCCAAGGTTGAGAGAGGCGAGACGCTGGATTCGTTTCGAAAGGGCGAGTTTCCCGTCTTGGTCAACTGCGGCGTATTCACTGAAGGAACTGATATCCCCAACATTGACTGCATCATCCTTGGCAGACCAACAAGATCACGCAATCTCCTCGTTCAGATGATTGGCCGGGGAATGCGACTACATCCAGGAAAGAAAAACTGCCATATCATTGATCTCGTCTCAAGTTTAGATACCGGAATTGTGACCACACCTACACTGTTTGGTCTAGACCCGGATGTCCTTGTGGAGAGAGCAACTGTGAACGAAATGCGCAAGATCAACGATACAGAACACGTCAAGTCGCAGCAGCCTCTCTCGCACCAGACAACTCCCGGGCCGGGCTCTGACCGTGTAACATTCACAGACTACGACTCGGTTCTGGATCTTATCGCCGATACATCTGGGGAGAAGCACATTCGTGCCATCAGCAAATATGCATGGGTTCAGGTTGGAGCAGAAAAGTTTGTTTTGACAGCCCCAAGTGGTTCCTATGTTCGGATCGAGAGGGTCAGCGAAAGATTAAACACCTCTGCGCCACTTTACCGAGCCATAGAAGTCCGAGCTCTACCACCTGGCGTCGCCAAATCACCGTACGCAATGCCAAGAGAGATTCTCACTGCAGCCACATTCACGGACGCAGTACACGGGGCCGACAGCTTCGCGGCGAAGGCGTTTCCCCATACATTCATCCATCGCTACCAAAGATGGCGATCACTTCCGCCTACCCAGGGACAAGTCGATTTTATCAACAAGTTGCGCGGCAAAGCGAAGCCTTTAACCCTGGAAGACTTGAACAAAGGCAAGGCTGCAGACATGATAACAAAACTCAAGCACGGCGCGCGTGGCCAGTTTGCAAGGATAGAGGCGGACCAGAGAAAGCAAGACAAGCAGAGCAGGGCAGCCGAGGCTAAGAGGCTTCGAGAGCACGTCAAAGTAGGGCCTGTGGCATCTTGATGGAAGAATGAGCCACATGCTCCGGCGTCTGGCTTCGTGACAATATGTATAACACGGGAAATAGATAGGGAGGGGGGGCGTTCGGTTGAGAACTTTTGTATACAAGTGTACAGCAGGAGCTTACCTGGAATCATTCTAGAAGTCAATCCGAATCACAATGTATAACCATCCAACGTTACAAAACAGCCCGAGTCACGAGTCTTTGAGTCTGACGCACCGATTTCCGCCGAATATGCTACTGTCGCATAGGATCTTGTGTACACTCAGGACTCGTGGCCATGGCAGCAAATAGTTTGGACGCCGGTTCTGTTCCTTTTATATAAATCGAATCGAGATCTGTCCTTCACCGCGTGATTCACTGATTGTAAAGGTACGCCAGAGGGAGTCGTCAGCTCGCCAGGATGGTTGATGGGGGTCATGCACTGACAAGTTGAGACGAAGAACTTTGTATCTACACAAGATTATTTGATTCAGAATCCAAGATTTCTTGACTCAGCTTTATCGTACTATTTTGATCCTGATCTTAGATTATGATTAAGATCTGTTGATATCTGGAACTTCTTCAAACGTAGATAAGGGGTCTCCCATATCGCAAACGCTCTTTTGACTCTGGCACTCGTTTGCAGTGTTTATTCAACAACGCCACTTTTGTTTAATATCCTATTGTTCAATAACCGTCAGCCGTTGCTATTCACCTTGTTCGGACTTAGTTGGTGAGTGAAAGTAACTGGCACTGCTGGGCAGCTGTTCGGTTCAGTTCACTCACCACACAAAGCGATATTGCATTCTCGTTCCCGCGCGCACAGATTTATCTCATTTCACAACCGTCACCAATTTTCAAATTTCATAAAAAGACGATCTATTACTTAAGAATCTACATCCAAACCTCGATCTTCATCATGGCGTCGAACAATTCGTCGACCTCATGTGTCCTACCTCCCCCTTCTCTCCTCATCGAGAGGCCATGTGAATCAAATCCTCCCAAGAATGGGGAAGAAAAGAAGCCCGTGGCTTCCGTTTTGTATTCCTCTGCAAGCAAACGAGAGACCTTTACGCCTCGAACTCAACGAGTTCTCGAAGACTATCTCTGCAGCTCCAACTCGGCAGCTGTATCTTCAGTCGACGTCCACACTCCCCCTACCGGCCCGCGCAAGCCCAAACGAGACCTTGAGCGTGAGATTAAGCTCAAGTGGAACGTCGAAACTGAAGTCAACGGACTAAAGATATGCGATGAGCCCGTAACTATCCACAGATTCGAGTTCAAGGGTCCTCCAGCCGTTGGCGTCCCTTTCAAGCTACGGGACGACTGGCACTTTGGTTACCCTCATCCTTGCAACGAGGATTTTCCCGTCGATGAAGAATTCAACTTCACTCCTAAAGTCGTCGCTCAGCCAATTGAACCTGATTGGCCTCTCCTCGTGGATAAGTGGCATGGCGAAGCCAACTTTGTCCAGCCACTGTCTCTTCAGGGCGCTGTTCGCAATGAGTATGCCGCTCACGCTGCCTATGAGAAGAAACATCACGACATGCTTCTCGAAAAAGTCAACGATAACCGACGAGTGACTGCTAAAGTGATGGCGTTCAAGCTCTTCGACCAGAACATCACCACCAAGCCTACCGAGCTCCCCATGGCTAGCCAGAAATTACAGCATGCCATCTACGACACCAAGGTCGACTTGGCCGCACTGACTAGAAAGGTTGCTATCTGCGATGGTACCATTGAGGGCATGATTGCTGGCGAGTTCACATACCTCCGGGACTATTCTGACCTGCCGCCCACTGAGCACCAGATGGCAGTTCTCCACGAGGCTGAGAGTCTTCGGGGGCTATTTCCACCAGCCAAGTATAAAACTTCTGCGGAATATGCACCCGTCGGGACCCCAGCCACAAATAAGTCGATGGCTTCCAAAACTTCTTCAGTTTCCAAGACCTCACTGTACGATCAGTGGCTAAAGGAACAGTCGTCCAACGTCTGTCCTGCTTCCAACTGGTTGAAGGAGGAACAGGCCTTTGCCAAAAAGAAAGCCTTCAAAGAGGCCCTTTCTACGCAACTCGAGTTTCGCTTCCCCACGCCAAAGCCAGTCAAGCTAGAAGAGCCTACCGAGGAGGACAAGCCAGACCAAGTCCAATGGCCGATTGGCGACTTTCCTTTCCTCCTCCCCAAGACCTCCAAGGACCCTGACCGCCAGAACATGTATGAAACCCCCCTCAAAGTCCCGGTTCCCAAGTGGTTCCCGACCTTTGCCAACTACGGCATCGTTCCCCTCGACCGACACAACAGTACCGAGAAGCAGTACAAGGAGCTCCTCACCACGGTTTGGAAGCTCGAGTCTGAATTTCTCAACGCCAAGAACAAGCCCGACAAATGGGATAGTAAATGGCACGAACCTAGCCCTCGCTGGGTCGAACCTTTCCAGCAGAAGAGCGGTGGCTAGTGGAAATGCCGCTTCGACACTGGCAAACCGGTTGAGCAGCAGTTCTGCTACAAGTACCATGTGGACCAGGAATTTGACACCTACGACAAGACCAAGCCGCGCCATCTCCTTGAGAGAGATGTGGTTGCTGGAGAGTTCAGCTTTGATGATGTTTTCGACGTGGATGGGGATGATGGCGGCAAGGCGTCTGGTAAGAAGAGGCCTGAGATGCTCCTCTGGGAGATCGAGCAGGGTGTGAAGAAGGCCATTGCTAAAGTTGGTATGTGAATGTGGAATCTGGCACGAGAGCAAAAGTGAAGGCGGTTGATCAAGGAAAGGCATAACAAAGAATTTCGATGATAGTCTTATCGATTCTCATGTCATCACAGAACGTTTTCGCAATTAATAAATTTGGATAACGTTCCCATATACTCGGTCAAATGTATTGCTGCGTTCACATAACAACATGGACTAGGTAGGAAGAGTTGATCTTGGATTTTCTATTTAAAGCATGTGAATTAGATTGGTTGTACAGTATGAATACACGTCTTATCTATAACATATATAAATCACATAATAGTCACACCTCCTTGGTTATGAGTCCATCCAACCACAACATCAACATCAGCTCGCCGCCCTTTCAGCTTTAATGCCAGATATGTCAACAACATCTGTCTCCTCAGTCTTCGACTTCTCCAATAGCGGCAACATCCCACCGCCCTTCATCAATACAAGCTGACTCTTCTCCTCGCCATACCTCACACCCACCGAGACCCCTTCCAGCCCCATCTCCTGCGCTTTAAGATTCCACAACAGCTGCACGACCTCGCCATCCCTCGAACAGCACACATACCCCAACGCCACATCCGCAGAGTGAATCTCGCTCTGCACGCCCTTCGTAGCTGGCATCTCCCCCACCAGCAATCCCAGCACGTCGGTGCCTCGCCACCCAGGCGGCGCTGCGGCCATGGCGCCCTTGAGCTCGCGTATGTACATGGGGCTTGCGCCCCGGGCACCTGCCTTGCACTGTAGAATTACCTTGAATGTTTGTGATGTCGAAGGTAGTGTCCATATGCCTATGAGGTCCATGCCGCCGTCTGACTGGCCCCCGACGCGCTTGAGGAAGAAGCCATACTGGGAGAGTGTGTCCGCGACTGTGTACTCGTAGTGTGTGCCTCTATAAATCGTAGATCTCTTGCTCAGACGGGTGCGTTCCACATAAGATAGAAACGTTGCGAGGTCAGAATGTTCTTTGCTGGGAGCTTCGGGATATATCAATTTAAAAGGGCGGCGGGTTTTGCCTTTACCCCGACTGATGAGTCTTGAGCCAATTATTGTGAGAGCGCATTTGGGTGGCTGATTGACGTGTCTTATGGCTTTATGAGAACCCCGAAACAGAACAGACATTATTCCATGAGAGAAGTGACGTTAAATGTGCTTCTTCAGCTACGAGACGTTGAGATTTGAAGCCGAAAACTTGCACATTCTAGGTATGCACCAAAGCCGTATATCGTCTAATCCGAACATCAACGCAAACATTAATGAAATCTTGGCGACAGAAACAAGGATCTATATGGAGGAACAGAAAATACATTTTCAATGGTTCCATACTCATTCACTTTTACACCGCACATGCAATAGTCTATCCAAGCCCTCGAATAGGTAGGTAAGATGCAAAACCACTGGCGCCAACGCAGTCTACTCCTCATACAGCATTTCCAACACCTATACAAAATATGGTCATAACAACAAGTCTCTTTATACATCATCATAGCATATCACCTTCCCCGTGATCGTGCATGCCCGGTGGGAACATGCTATTGGCCAGACGTGATGCTGGCTGAGGCGGTGGCTTTTCCCTACTTCTCTCATCTCGGGAGCGACTGCTCGGCACACGTCGCATCCTCGATTGTGGCCTTCGTGTAACAGGCTTAATCATGTTCTCCAGATAAAATGCACCCTCTGTGTGCCCTGTACCAGGTCGCTCATCATCAGCGTCCGAGAAGCCTCCCACGTACTCATCATCGGAAACAATGTCACCAATTTGCGGCTGGTAAGAAGCCGGAGCGGAGGGCGATGTGATAGATCTGGAATGAAGCCCTGGTCGCACAGTAGGGATAGCTACACTGAACGCACCCGGGTTCATGGTGTTCGAGCTTGTTTCTCTCGGTGTCGCTGGGGAGCGATCGGCAAATCCATTCTGAAACGATGTGTTGTTAGAAGCTTCATGCAGAATGGGCAGAATCTGCTCGTCGTAAAGCTCCGCCCCGGTCTCGAATGACTCCGGGGTGTACTCTGTAATCGTCCTTGAGGAGCGACCATCATCGTCAGTCGTCGGGCTCGATGGCTCCTCAAAGAAGTCGTCAAGACTATCTAGTTTAGTTGCGAGATCTCCTGCATGGACATCACCGCGGCCTTCATCGGACAACATTGTCTCAGTTCGGTCCGGCGCTCCAAAGTAGTTATAAGGGAAGTCATCGGCATGAAACTCCACGTCGGGGGTTGGTGCAGTTTCAGTCAACATCCCTTCTGACCCCTGGCAGGTGTAAAAGGCGGCGTGGATATTGGCCCGCGTGGCGTCTGTCTTCTTTGCAGGTACTGGAATTGCCCAGCCAGATGCCTCGGGGATCCCAAACAAACTTTGAGTACGCTCATATTCCTTTCGGATCGCCCTCGATGTTGGTCGCGTCATACTCATCCTTAGATGGTGTTTATCCATATGGTTTCCAGACATGGTCATGATGTTATCCAAAACTTCGAGGGCCTCCATGCAAAACTCTGTCTGCAACAAACGAAGTAGTGGCGAGATCAGATCAGACCCATGCCCAGCTAGCTCCGGCTTGCGCATGTCCACTTCGGGTATCGCAACACATAGGATTCTCATGGCCTGAATCTTTACCCAAGACAGGGAGTTTGTGAGAAGTCCAGTGAGGAAGGTTACCATCTGGAAATCCATCTGAGGGAGGTAGTATTCTCGCAAAGCTCCCCATAGCTCAACGATGAAGTCTTTGCTGCTGTCTTGGGGGTTACCCAGCGCAAAATTATCCAGAGCCACAGCAATGCCAGCCAAACCTTGGCGGTCTGCTTCTTCTTGGAGCAATCTTGCTGTCTCAACAACGCTGTCTTCTGGGCTGGGCTTTTCGAGTTCGTTCAAAAAGCGGGGGAAGTTGGCAAGCAACGAGAAGAATAGGCGACTATCATCGCCAACTAAGCCGTCGCTGGGTAATGGAACCAGCTTGTCTATCGTGTCGAGAGTTGGTTGCCAGCAAAGGGACGACCTCAGACCCTTGTGAAGTAGAGGCTGTACACCTTCGAACATTCCTTCCCATCGAGCCGGTTGGCCATCGGCAAGTATCCGACGCACATTCGGCGAGCTCAAGTCTAATTTACTAAGGAATTTATTGAGCATTTCGACGGCCTCCAGAAATTCACGTTCGTTGATAGATTCCAAACAAGCACATGTAGTCCAAAACAACTGCGGAAAGCTGAGAAGATCATCGGCATCCAGCTTAACAATAATGGTCTTCAAGGTCGTCAAGATTTCCATTGAGAACGATTGGATCTCCGGGTCCTCGTCAGCAATCGTATTGGATAACCGTGCTAGCATGTCACCAAGCATCGGTTGATCCACAGAAGTGAGCACACATCTGAAGATCTGGAATGATCGACAAGCGAGATGTCGAACTGGACAAGACGTAGCCCAGGTCAATGACAGTCGTCCCCAATGCTCCTTGATCCCGGGAAAAGTCATCTCAAACGTCTTGATGACCTCTGCAGTAAGAAACTCCATGCTCGGCGGCACCTTGCTGTCGTGATCGTCAACCTTGCCGTTGCTATCCTCATATCCCCAGACCACAGAGCGGTCGTGTCGACGAATCAAGTCTATCAAATCCTCGATAGCCTTTTTGTCAATGTCCTGGGTCTGGTCGTCAATCTGGGAAATCACTACTTCATGAATTAGATGCACAAGCATCTCTCGTGCCTGCTCCTGTACCAGTGGCGTGTAATGATCCCACAGGACGGTAACAACTTGTAGAAGAAGAGGGACGTTATCTTGCGTTAGATGAACTGGAGATACCATCAAGTCGACAAGCAGGATCAAGGACAATTGACCGAGAGAAAACCCAGCTTGCTTGGTTCCTACTGGAAGAGCTTCGGCCAAATCAGCGCAATAAGGCAAGAGATTGATGTCGGCCGGTGGCTCGACAGCATCTCGTTTTTCGTTGGGCACCATTGCCTTGGGCGTTATCTGCATGAGAAGAAATTCAACGACCTTGATGCCAGGCGTGCTGTTTGTTGTTGAAAGGAAAACAACAATCTGTTTAGCATACTCGACAAAGTTCTGCTCTCGACGCTCAAGGCACAGCTGCATGATGAACTCAAGAACCAGACGAACATTCCCTGGATAAGGTCCTGTAGCGAGTGCCTGCCAAAGAGCTTGAACCTCATTGTGCAGTGCACCGCTGGACTTGATAGTGATCTCGAGGAGGTTTGCGAGAAGTACGAAAGACTGCGCTGCAGGTCCACCGCTCGGATCCAGTTTCAACTCTATTGACTGAATCCATGGGAGCATAACTGCAACAACGTTTCGTTGAGCTGCAGGCTGTAGGTCTTTGAAGTAGAGGGTAAACTCAGAGAAGATATGGAAAGCTAGTTCCGTGTGTTGCTTAGCAAGACGCTTGGAGATCTCGAATTGCGCTAGCTTGTACACGGCTTGTGTCTTGTCGGAGATACTGATGTCGAAGTCCTGGATCTTGGAATTTCTTTGTTGGCGTGCTTCCAAGCTACGCAGCACAGTCGCAGACTTGGATCGAATCTCGCTTTGATCGTTACCCAGTGTGAACAGACAGAGGCCAAGTAGCTTCCAGAACGGGCAAGGGTAGTCGATATGATCCTGCAAAACCTGCGTGACTACTGCGAAGTAGCTTTCAAGAACCTTGGGAACTTCTGCCAGGTAGCATCGTGCAATACAATGCTCCATCAGGTACGGAACCTCTTGGTTATGAACGATTAGGTTCTGCAGAGCTCTCCTGCCAATGACGTTCATCCGATCGCTTCCAGAGTTAAAGATGGAGTCGATCCAAGCAAGCATGCGTCGAACATCAAACTGAAGAACCACGTTACTCTCGGTTGTGACGCTGATCGGTCCGCCACAGAGAGCGGCCATAGCGCTGAGTGCCGCAGTCCGGAGGTTCCTCTTCTCTATCTCCATTGCCGCGGTGGCAGTGCCTCGCTCTCCCAGTGTCTGTTGGTCGATCAGAGATTGGCGCATAGTATCCTCACGGGCTCGTATCTGATTTTGATTTGGTGAGAAACCACACCAGTCTTCCATAAGTGAGAAGGCCGATTTTCGCGATTCAAACGTCATCCACCGCGATGGATCTTTGGTCCTATTGATCCCTTCAAATAGTGCTTCCATAAGTCCACAGTAGTGCCGTCGGAGTTTCTGAAATTCCCAATCCATCTGGACTTCTCCGTCCATCAAGAAAAGCTTTAGATCTTTCGTGTATGTGGTAAGAGTGGTCAAAAAGAACTCGCCGTTGTAAACCTCCGACTCGCTGAGAAAATGCGAAGTAAGCTTGAAAACGTGAGTAATCTCTGTTCTAAGGAGATCCATCCTTCGGTTTCTTCTAGGATTGCTGTTTGTTCTCTGATGTATCCGAGCGCGTGCCTCATCATTACAACGAGACACTTGGCCTTGCAATTCCTCGAGCAGAGTTCTATATATATGAATGTTGATGGAGCCCATAGCAACAACCACGGCATCTCGGACTGATGCGGACGAGACAGACAGTAAAGGAATGAGATACTTGAAAAGCATTCGTGCTGTTACAATTTTGTCTTTGGAAGATGCCTTGGACGTCTTTCGAACGTGCTGAGGGTCCTGGGGCGTCGGCAAAGCACCTGGGTCTGCGAGCGTTGTGCAAGCAAATATCAGGTACAACTTCCATTGCTCCACCATCACCTCGGGATGAGTTGTCGCAGATCGTGCTCCAAGTCGAGCACTTCCAGGCTCATTGTTGTAGTATAGACCTCGAGAAGGTTCGGAGAGGTACACAATTGACTTGTACATCTGCAAAATGCGATTGCAAATAAGATCACGGCAAATAGTGACAGTAAACGGACACTTCTCGTAGGCCATTCGGATCAGTTTCGGAAAAATCTTGAACCACAAAGTCGTATCGTAGGAAACATCGCTAGCGCAAAGCTCAACGAGAGCACCTTGGTTATTGGTGTTTTGCAAGCCTCTTTGCAGTCGACTCCGCTCAGCAACAGATAGTTGCTCATCATTGAAATCCATGACCTTGCTGGATTCGTTCTCTAGAATGTCGATGAGTCTAATTGAGTCTTTATCTTCAGATGCTTCTTTTCCAAGGGCTTTATCAAATTCAACAATCAAGCGAAGAACAGTGACAGCGAAGTGGCGAACTCGTCGTGATTGCGAACAAAGAAAGAACAAACCATGGGCCTCAGCTTGGTCGACCTCTGCCCATATGCTGGAAAGGTCCAGCTTGATGGCTCGCTTGTCTGAAGCGTTAGCTTCTGGTTGATCTGTCGCAGCATCTCTGGTCTTTTGCCTGATCTCTTCGATCCATATCTGTAGTAGCTCAACATATAAGCGCAAAGTGTTCTCGATATGACTATGCCCCAGCATTCCGCCATCAGACATTGTCGAATACCGATCGTCAAAGTTAAAGATGAAACGGGCAAAGCCCATGGTGACCTGTTGAGCATGTGACTGTCTCGCGATGGCTTTTAAAGAATTTGCTGATGATTCAGCAATATTGTACTGCACATGGGCGGTTCCAGTACACAAAAGATTGATCAGAGAGTTAAAAGGGATATCGACAGAAAGACACCGAGGCAGAGCCTGGACAGCGACATGAAGGAGCTCATAGAACGCTTGTTTTTGGTCTGCTGTACTCTGATGATCGTCTTTGCGGGAGAAGGTAAAGGTTTCAGTAATAGGGGTTTTTGGCAGGGGACTATTGAACTTTTCATCCAGGGCTGCTTGTCCGCCAAACGTATTATCGCAAATAATCGTAATCTTTCCAAGAATCTCACAAAACTTGAGGTAGAAGTCACGAACTCCGTCACTTAGGACGTGCGTCAAGACCGGACGAGTGATATACTCCTCTTTAGAAGCCGCCGTTGGTTGTGAAAGAGGGGAGTTGCGAGGAGACGAGACAGCTGGCGAGACAGGAAATCGATCGGGGACCGAATTTGAATTCGGGTTGTCGAAGAATTGGGGGAAGGGTGGTCGTCCTTGCTCTCCCTTCTCCAGGTCTGACATGATATAAAGGAAGGCTCTGATGCCGACAACAACTCTATCAGGATCTAGTTGCTCGACTTTCAACTCCTTGTTGGAAATAAATAGCTCGGCATTGATTAGGGGAAACACCACGTTTCTAAAGCAGTATTCTGGATACTTGAAGCCAACAATTCGAATGATCTGAATCAGAGGTTCAGTGTAGGGGGTTTCAGAAGCCACCAGGCTTCGCTTGGATGACGGCAAAACAAGCTTCATAACTTCGTCAATCTTGCGCAGACTGCTTTGGAAGGTCTCGTTAGTGCGATACAAGTATGTCCACAGTAAGCGAGAAATGACTTGAAGGCAAAGAGGTTTAGTGGCTCGATCCTTGACTTTGGTCTGCAAAGGCAGTATCAATTGCAGCCACTGGGAACCAAAATTATCAGGGGAGGAAACGCAGAGCAAAGTTGCAGTAAGTGGGAATGCAAAGTTCCAGTGTCTCGGCTTCATGAACATCTGAGCTAGGCGAGGTCCAACAGCAGCGAGTACTTCTGCCCACTTTGGATGCATGAAATGGCTGTTGCTTGCCTTTGCTGCAATGGGAAGAAGAAGCATTTCTATCACTTGGCAAAAAGCGGTCTTGACTTTTTGGCCGTGAGACTTTTGAAAGAGTCGACCCAATGAGATGAGGAAGTCACAAGATTGCTCCCAAGACTCTTCGGGCGAGATCTTGAGCTTGAGATGCTTCATGCCTCCCAACACAAGCTCCACCTTTCCCTCAACATCTCGGCCGGATGATGAAGTTGGACTCTTGACCACGCGTTCCTGGAGGGAATTGCCTAGGTCTTCAATGAACCTTTTTGTAACGCCGCCAAAATTGATGCCACTCATGTGTCCGAGCAACTGGGCAAAGAGATTCCAATTGGCAAGCTTGAGAGGAGATACCATCAACTGCTCCGTATCAGCAATTTTAAGTTGTCCGAAAATAATACTCTCGAGCTTGTCCTCCATTTCAGGGGTGATGGAAGGCAGGTTGCTTTGGCTGATGACTTCGAGAAGAACCCGGCAAAGGATGTATATAGATACCGTCGATCGGCGTTCGGCTTGGGCCACAAACTCCTGCCTTGCGGCGAGTGTTGGTGGGCCGTTTGGGAAAACGGCATCAGGGCCTCCTTGGCCAGGTATTACAGCTTGCACTGGCTCTGTGTTTCTTCGAATAAGAGGGCCCCCGGGCAAAACACCCCGAGTTTGTTGAAGATGACTTCGGGCTTCGTTGGCAGCATCGCTTTTGCTTTTCCTCCAGAGCATCATTGAGTCTATTAAGGCTTTCGGTTTGGGGCTAGCGATATGGCCCAGTGCGACTATCAATTGATCGAAGGTCGGGTCAACACCTGGGCCGCATACTTGTTCGACATTGGGTTCGGGATCGAATGGGACCGTGACGCATTCCGTTAACTTTTCTTCGGCTTGTGCGATAAACTACCATCAAGTTAGTTGCGGCGCGCATCGGTAGCGCTTAAGTCTGGGACTGACCGAGGTGAACAAAACGTGCAGCGCATATTCGCCGACGGTCTTTTGCTCGTCTTTGTGGTGACGAGACGAGTGAGAGTGGTGAGGGGTATGGTCGCGCCCCGATTTGCTATGCATCCGTTCAAGTTTGCGTTGGGTCAGACCATAGGGAGCATCGGCGGCATTGGGGCGATCCATGGTTGCAACACTTCCAGAGAGAGCTGTATGTGGCCGTGATGGATAGCCGGCGTCGCCATCGAGACGGGTGGCCACCGATTGCATGTCTGGGCGATCGAGGCCGACGCCGGCTGCTGCGATCATCTGCGGGCTGAGGGGACTGGAGGTTGTGCTGGCCAAGCTGCCATTTCTCGAATGTTGAATACCGTGTACGATCGAAGTTTGACGATGATGGCCGTAGGTGGCACTCTTGGGATCGATTATTCGTTCAACGACACCACTGAGGGGGCTTCTCGAATGCGACCCGTGAAGTCGTGGCGATGCCAAGGGCAGATGTGTCTGGATCTTCTCGGCGGAGGGGTCTCGAGAATGCGCAAATCGATAGGCAACCGGCGAATCTGGAGCTACTGGACGCAACGTTCGATCCCACTTCTTCTCATTTTCCTCCTCCTCTTCGAGTCTAGGAACAGGCCGGGGAGAGAACCTGAGCGTATCCTGCAGGTGGTCCGGCAGCGGCTGCGACGGCACTACGGGTCACACAAGGGGTTAGACAATGATGGATATCGTTGCTGAGATGTTTGAAGATATTGGTGAAACAAGAGCGGAGCCATCCAGAGCAGGAAGGGCAGGGTCTAGCTTTAAGCAACGCTAACTGCGGGTGAATAGCTCTACAGCAAGTACAATAGCCCGGGCTGTGACTGAAGCAACCTTGTGCTGACGGGTGACGAAGGTATTCCCGCGATACAGCCCATGGAAGTTTTGGAGGTGGTGTGGGAGGAGAGGGGTTGGTGTTGGTGTAAGGTGAAGTTTTGGAGTGTGGACACCGATTAAAAGATTTGGACTTACCCATCCTCAAGTTCTGTATCGTAATCTCATGATCTGTGGCGATTTCCCGATCTCAATGTCAGTATCGCGCCTGGACAAAAGAAAAGAGGAATGAGAAGGGCGCAGTTTATTTACGGGTCTGGGTCTGGGTCTGGGTCTGGTTGAAGTTGACAAGGGATGTTACTACGCATGTGTAGTATACGAGGGAGTCTTTGACAACAAAGGCCGACTGACTTTGGCGGCTGGGCCACGCGCAATGACGCTGCCATCAGCTTGTCCAGCATTGGCCCGGCCCGGTGTATGGCTTGTCCGACAGGCCTTTTTAGTATTTAGAAAGGCTGCTATGGGGCCAAAAAGAACCCAAGGAGCTTTAACACATGGCACACATGGCAGTCAATTCGCAGTGTTTTTCAGCAATTATCCTTGCCATCTGCAAGGGCCGTGGCCTATCAGTGGAGCTAGGATCAATCGACATGGGATGACGGAACCCTTGGAAAAGACGGCGCGCCACTTCTCGGCTGTCAATGGGCCTTTTGGAAAGGGGCTTGGGTGATCCTCTTGGCTCAGGGTTCGAGATCTTATCTGAGACCGAGACATCAATTCGGAAAACGGCTCGTGGAAGCTGGGGGCTTATTTGCTAGATGGAAGCTGGCCGGCTCTTAGTATATGAAGGTGAATATACCTGGGTTTGCTAGCAAGGATAATAGGATCTAGTTGATCATCAGCGCAGCATTTGCTTCCTATACTGATCATTGTACCGGAAAAGAGGGCGGTATGGAGCGCCTTAAGAGAACCCTTGGGTTAGCATGATGCAACTCGGGGGTCTGCGTGCACTTCACTATTTCGCTATTAACATTATGCACATCACCATCTTGCGACGCTCATCAATCTTGAGTTGTAACTTGAGAGTGGCATTCTTGTCTCTGCCCCTTCCACTCGACCTTGGGAGTCTAGGGAGTGCATCAAGACAGAACAGCAATGATGCGACGTGGCTTTGTGAAATCTGCCACCTTGAATTACTGCTAAACAGCAACCAGCATAACATTCTACCTACTCGGGTCAGAAGAAATAGGAATGTCGATCTCAGGTCCGGGCAGTGGAGTGGGTCAGACTTCTAAGAATACGAAATACTTGAATATCGTGGTGAAGATTCCGAGATGTTGCATTTCACATTGAGGAAAACACTAATCACAACACTTTGACGCGTCGTAGTGACGATGACCAAAGATGTACATTAAAGACCCGGGAACCATCCATTAATTATATACATCAAATCATGGTATATACTAATACTATTAGATTTACTAGGATTTCTTTCGAGATGGCATCTATGCAGGATAGTGTTGCGGCATTGTTTGTCAACGTCTCGCATTCCAACGGAACCATCGGCTTAAACAGCAAGTAATTCGACAGCTCTCCCAAGAAAACTATATTTGCGACATTCGGAAGAATCTAGATTACCGCGTCGTAAAAAAAGATAAAAGAGGCCAAAGACCCAGAACAATACGACCATTTCTTAAGTTTCTCCATTGTTCTCAGCCAACCACCAGCCGATGAGGGCGCTTACAGCCACGTTGAACCAACAGCGGTGATTGATCATCCATCCTTTGATGTACTTGCCTTGTGGCCTTTTTCTTGACTTCGTGAATCTTCCAAGCGGTCGAGTCGAGAAACATCTAGAGGGGCCGCGTTGGAGGCACCTTTGCTCGGCACTTGGTGCTATCGCCGCGGATCAAGACAACGGGATTGTTTCCGTATGCTGGCAGGGAAATTCCGAACTACCATTTTGCAGGAGAATTCGGAGATCTTGGGGTAAACGGTTTCGGATACTTGAATATGAGAAGAAGCTAACGTCAACGGAAGAAAGCTTATGGTGTAAGTGGGTTGAAAACGCGGGGATGAAAGCCAGAGAGAATGAATGGATGTCATTGCTCGAAATACCGAGGCCGGGCAGTTCAGTTGACCGGGAGTTGACTACGGTAAGCGCTCTTGCGGGCACCGAGTCCCACTCCAATTCCGTGCCTCATAGACGTGTTCGTTTTCGGAACACAAGCCGGTGTCGGCCGTAAGCTCACACGATACGATAGGTGCGGCGTTCGGCAGCTAGGTAGTGTAGGTACTTAACCGCTTCATCGTCCTGGGGCGGACTTCGCTATTTGGGATATCATAGAGAGCTCATATAGAGTTCCGAGTTCTTCTTTTCGGTTGGTTCTGTTTGCTCAAAACTTGAAAACTGCTGTACCCCAAGGCTGAGGTCCGATACTTTCGCGGATGAAGGCTCATACCAATCAACTTAACTGAGAGTCCTGGCGAATGGAAGCGAATCTCACACGCTAAACCCCTGCAATCGGGCCCCAACAACGAAAACCTGCTTGACTTTAAAGGGTTCGATCCGAGCCCCAGCCGAGATAAAAAAACTACAGTACCGTGGCATTCCGCAGCCGGACTGAGCTGCCACCTTTCCCGTTGAGGTCTCCCCCAGCTTATTCCCATTCTGGAGCAAGACTTGTCTAGTTTCTCGCAAGAGTCGTATCTTTATTTGCTTTGTTCGACTCGCTATTGTCAAGGAGCTCACGAACTCGTGGTCAGTTCATGATTAGTGCTGATACTTTTGATGTAAGTGCGGCCAGAAACGAAACTCATCCGCGCGATAAAGGCTCGGATCATCTCCCAATCTCCCAGACTTGTTAGCGCGGATTTGTTACTGACAGCGCTTCCTTTATTTTAGACACTCCCCGCCACGTCCCACCGTCCCTCTTCCCCCGCCTTCTTTCCGGCCGACGACCATTGGCGATAACACAACCATTGAGAGAAACCCTCGAAATTTTGTCGAAACTGGGCAGATCTTACTTCACCACTGGTTTCTACTCGTGTCCTGGTGCTTCTCTGCTCTTTGACCGCAAAGTCGCTCCAGCGCTACTATAGCCGTTATGGCTGAACTCGACACTCTGGACGTTATCGTCCTCGGCGTCATCTTCCTCGGAACGGTCGCATACTTTACAAAGGGAAAACTATGGGGTGTTACTAAGGACCCTTATGCTAATGGCTTCGCTGCCGGCGGCGCATCTAAGCCCGGTCGCACGAGAAACATTGTTGAGGCGATGGAAGAATCTGGCAAGAACTGCGTTGTCTTCTACGGCTCTCAGACTGGTACCGCTGAAGACTATGCCTCTCGCCTTGCCAAGGAGGGTAAGAGCCGATTCGGACTCAACACCATGATTGCCGATCTCGAGGATTATGATTTTGACAACTTGGATACTGTCCCCAGCGACAAGATCGTTATGTTCGTTCTCGCAACTTACGGTGAAGGCGAGCCTACCGACAACGCAGTCGACTTCTTTGAGTTTATTACCGGTGAGGATACCAGCTTTAATGAGGGTAACGACCCTCCTCTGGACAACCTCAATTTTGTTGCTTTCGGTCTCGGAAACAACACTTACGAGCACTATAACTCTATGGTTCGCAACGTCAACAAGGCTCTTGAGAAGCTTGGCGCTCACCGTGTTGGCGAAGCTGGCGAAGGTGACGATGGTGCTGGCACTATGGAAGAGGATTTCCTAGCCTGGAAGGATCCCATGTGGCAGGCTCTTGCTAAGAAGATGGAACTTGAAGAGCGTGAAGCTGTTTACGAGCCTATCTTCGCCATCAACGAGCGCGATGACCTAACCCCGGAAGCCGATGAAGTCTATCTCGGTGAACCCAATAAGCTGCATCTCGAAGGCACTGCCAAGGGACCCTTCAACTCTCATAACCCCTATATTGCCCCTATCGCCGAGTCATATGAGTTGTTTTCTGCCAAGGATAGAAACTGTCTTCACATGGACGTCGACATCAGCGGTTCAAACCTCAAGTACGAAACTGGAGATCACATTGCTATTTGGCCCACCAACCCTGGTGAGGAGGTCAACCGATTCCTGGATATTCTCGATCTCTCAGGCAAGCAGCATACTGTCATTACTGTCAAGGCTCTGGAGCCTACCTCCAAGGTCCCGTTCCCCAACCCTACAACATATGATGCTATCCTGCGATACCACCTCGAGATCTGCGCCCCTGTCTCCCGTCAATTTGTTTCCACTCTGGCTGCTTTTGCCCCAAATGACGATATCAAGGCTGAGATGAACCGTCTCGGTAGCGATAAGGATTACTTCCACGAGAAGACTGGCCCTCACTACCATAATATTGCCCGTTTCCTCGCCACCGTCAGCAAGGGTGAGAAGTGGACCAAGATCCCCTTCTCCGCTTTCATTGAAGGTCTCACCAAACTCCAGCCTCGTTACTACTCCATTTCCTCTTCCTCTCTGGTTCAGCCCAAGAAGATCTCTATCACTGCCGTTGTCGAATCCCAGCAAATTCCCGGCCGAGATGATCCTTTCCGTGGTGTCGCTACAAACTACCTCTTTGCTCTGAAGCAGAAGCAGAACGGCGACCCTAACCCGACGCCTTTCGGTCAGAGCTACGAGCTTACCGGTCCACGCAACAAGTATGATGGTATTCATGTTCCTGTTCATGTTCGCCACTCCAACTTTAAGCTGCCCTCAGACCCCGGCAAACCTGTCATCATGATTGGCCCTGGTACTGGTGTTGCTCCTTTCCGCGGTTTCGTCCAAGAGCGTGCTAAGCAAGCTCGAGATGGTATTGAGGTTGGCAAGACTCTTCTGTTCTTTGGTTGCCGAAAGCCCAGTGAAGATTTCATTTACGAAAAGGAGTGGCAGGTAAGTCAACAACCTATGTCCATGGCATCGCATTCTTTTACTGATCAATTTTCTAGGAATACAAGGAGGCTCTTGGGGACAGGTTTGAGCTGATCACCGCCTTTTCCCGAGAGAGCTCGAAGAAGGTCTATGTCCAGCACCGACTCAAGGAGCGAGCCAAGGAGGTCAGCGACTTGCTCTCCCAGAAGGCTTACTTCTACGTTTGTGGTGATGCAGCAAATATGGCTCGCGAGGTCAACACTGTCTTGGCTCAGATTGTAGCCGAGGGACGTGGGGTCTCCGAGGCCAAGGGTGAGGAGATTGTAAAGAACATGAGATCGGCAAACCAATACCAGGTACGTGGTGACTGTACCATTCTCCCGACGCTCCGCACGGTGAAAACACGTACTGACTGAGTTACTCACAGGAGGATGTTTGGTCATAGATAGAGAACTGATCTGCGGGACTGCTGCATTGGGATTATTAGCGGCGATGACTTGTCAGGTTTCACGGCTGGCGTTCTGCTCCACTACTATCTATACACGGTAGTGGTGATATTCGATGAGCGTACATGGAGTAGACTCGAGGATTTCCAGATCATTAGAGGAAATGTGTTGGGTTTGCTGGGTACATATGCGATAAATGATTTGTGGCATCTACACTGTTGTAATCGCTTGCAACCTGTCCGAGAGAACGTTGGTTATCTGCGTCACAAACGCCCCTTTGATCCGCTTAGACATGTAAACGCAAGCAGAAGCAAGTTGTTAAAGTACAGTACATCAAGTGTGACCTCCCTATGTTTGTAAGACAATAGACCGAAGATGAGACATGGAGGATCGCCTGCGCCACAAGTGTGGGAGCGGCCGAGGCGGCCATTCCACTCCACTCTTAAGAGTGAGAGGTATCATTGCATGCAGACGAATATATCGACTTGTTGTTTGTATGTATAGATGGCACGATATGTACTGAGGTAGATGGTGTATGGTTGAGCGTAGGGTAACGTAGAAAAAGAGACTCATGTCGCACGTGCGGTTTCTATGGTGCCTACCCTGCAGCTGCAATGAGGACGGTTATTCATCTTCTGGAACCATCCTCCTCGGATTTGAGCACTTAGTCAGAAAAGTGATGCACACGTATGACCGTTTCTATAGCTTGCATCTCGTTGGTCCAGCCCCAAGGTAACTTTGGCGGCGTTTAACGTTGGACTTATCTACGCTCAAATGGCAGGGAAGGCTCTTTACATCATCACCTTATCTCGATAAGAGCCCTTGCATACTGCGATCGTAATCTTTCTGTCCATTTTAGTTGACATGCATATGTTTCTGTATTCTAGTCACTTCTCATTCGCAGGTAGATTCCACTCTCCGGGTACCCGGGGTCAAATTTTGTGTTGAGAAGCTCGTCATGCAATATTCGCACCAGGTTAAGTCCCGAGCATTCGGGTACCGATCAAACTATGCTTATGTGGGAGCTATAATTACGATTTTGTGTGAAAACGTTGGAAGGATCGAAATTCTAGAGGCATGTGGAGCTGTGGGGTAAAAGTAATACAACAAAAAATCTAGCCGCAAGATAACTTCACTTCAGCGATGCAAAACTAAACACTCACGCTCACAATGACTTAAACTACAAGATATATGAAATATTTTAGCGAAGCTTATATTCACCAGTGCATTTGACAAACCCGCTTCAGAAAGGTAGTCATAAGAACCATTATGAACTTGGATAGGCTTAATCTATACAGTTCAGCCCCTGTATTTTTGTTAGCTCGATACCTGACTGGGCCCCCCTGTAAGTCTACTGAAGGCCACTGTAGCCCACTGACAGTTACTGGGTCACCATAACCTTTTTGGTTAGTTAGGGATCCTTGCTGATCGGCCTCCAATGTCACGAGCTAACAAAAAAACAGGGGTTGGACTGTATGTCTCTTCATGAAGTGTCTGTACTTTGGCCATTATGCTCTACAAAGGATTGCAGCATATCTAAGCAAGAACAAGTCACCCTTATCATTTTGACCCAATATGGTTGCATGGGGATTGAAGATGTTTGGTGTGAGGCAAGGGATAGTAATGGCAAACGAAGTAGTTGGGATTACCATGTGGCTTTGTAGCCGGTAATCAGCCCGGGTATCTCATTGAGACTAGGCGGTTGACATTATGACATCCTCGCAGCACATGGCTGAGCTGAGAAGAGAGACAAGAAGAAAAGAGGGTAGTACCAAACGCATAAGAACTCATCTCCAACCAATACAAGGACGACTCCCCAGGAAGTGATGGTCACCATCCAGAATGACAAATGAGAACCTCGGGGATGAATGAGGGAAAAAGCAACTTGAGACTTTACGTGCCACTTGCATTAGATCAGCAGAAACACTTGGAAGACCAAAGTCAAGTTCGTGTTTGAACAAGGCTCAAACTACATGAACGAACATGCGTCTTACGGTGATACGCATGGGTGTTCTTGGCACGCAATCGCCTCGATCCGCAAACCACGCCTGTTTTTGGAAGTTTTCTCATTACTTTTGTAAGTGAGAGAACAAGGCATAGAAAAATTGAGCACATAACAAGCCGCATATGTGAGCTGTGAACATGCGTTTGCTTAAGAGCCTTGGCTCGTGGATGAGAATGGTCTTTCTGTGTCGAGTGTGTCTAGACAATGAACTATCTGATGCTGCATGAGATAAGGATGAAATGCAGGAAAGTGTTGTTTCTATAAAAGACGGATGTTTGCTGTTCTTGAACCCAATTGCCTTTAACTACTACCTACCTTATCCTGCAACACATGTAACTAAGGTGCGGCGCGCCCTCTTACGCATATTCTTCACTACCAAAATATCCTGGTGTTTTATATCAACGACTGCCTTACCTCGTAACCTGTTTGCCGAATCATACCTACCTTACCTAAAGCGAAGGTACTAGAACTCAAGACTGGTGCAAGATCCATCGAAGTACCTTACGTACGTTCATCCCGAATCTTCTGTCAAGTGTATCGCCCCTGACGTCTTGCCCATGTCGGATTCACTTCCAATCATTACCTTAGTAGTTTCGGACCTTCTTACCTCAGATTTCCGGAGTAAGAGGTCCTGACTACGATTTTAGTTCATCAACTATTCCTTCCTTGTCAACAAGAGATTGATAACCGAGTAGAAGCCATTCAGAAAAAGTGACCGACGTGCTTTCTGATTAATCATCTTAAGGCATTGTGCAGTCTCGAGCCATTGGAGCTGACGATACTTAGAGCTTTGGAAGGAGGTATTGTTGCAAGTGCCACTGGTCATTCTCTTCTTCGCAACTCCTGCCGGTGCAGCGTCAAACTTTCTTCCCCCTAAGCCTGCCACTGCCACTGCCAGGCGGCTTGCATTTTACACCCTTCACAAAGTCTACGTTTCTATTCTTTAGTAAAAAACAACACTTTTCTCATTTATCATCCCCATTGTCAGGCATCTTTTGTTGCGAAGCATCGGATTCATACATCTTTTGGCATCCATTGTTAGCATCATTCTTGCCTATTCAACAACAGCAGAAGATCCTTCCTCTTGCATCAGAGTACCTCTTTCCGACATTGTAATTCTTGTTCACTCCTAGGTAGGTGCTTGCTTCGTCTTGTTTATATCTTCTCTTCATCTCCCTTTTCTCTTCTCTCTTCTCTTCCATCTTCCTCCTTTTCATAGCATCACCTCGGGTTCTTCACAGCTCTCTTTAAGCAGCGGCCCTCATCACCCATTCAATCTCTTCTGCTACCCATCTTGCACGGTATCGTGGCCTATCTTACTTACTCTCGCTTCATCTCAGTCTTGGTACTCCAGAGTTCGTCATCATCGGCTTCTTTCAGCCTGCTTTGTCCGTCAGGTGTTTGACCATTAACCAAGCCCTCAAGGTACGTTAGATCCGCTGATCCTCAATATCCTGACTCTTTCTTTGCCTTCCTATGTCCTGGTCTCGCCTTGGATAACAGATCCATATCATCTCCAAATACTGTTCAAGAACTCTTTACTAGCCAGTATTAGACATTCTCTAACAACCCGTCACATATGCCCTTTTCATCCGCCTTTCATCCCTTCTTATGTTGATACCTTGAAGCTTGCTACACGACTAACAGCTTGAGAACATAGCTAGATTTTCACACATCCCCTGATTATTCGCATCTTGCACTGCTCTTTTGCAGCCGATCTGTTGCTTGTGAGGTAAGAAGACAGCCGTCGCCCTCTTGTTCAGCTGTACAATATAGTTGCTCTAGCAAATCCCCCATTTACTTACCCTCTTACCAACTGGAGTCCTCATCCCCTTTCTCATTAACAGACCGTGGCTAATACCTGGGTACTTGTGTAGATATCCCAATCATACATCTTCATTCAAAGACGACCATGGAACCGAACACTGGTGTGGCGCCTTTCCTCTCGAACCAGCCTGATAGACGACCTCAGCATCTCGCTATCCCTGGATCCACCGACCACAATGCTTTGCTGAACCAGTTTCAAGGGCTGAGCTTGACTGGTATGAATATGCCAGCTCCCCCTACCGCATCTGTCCACATGCAGCCGACGTACATGGTTGGGCCTAATGGGTTCTTCCTCGCCCCCATGCAAGGTTCTCAAGCGATCCCTATGAACCACTCAAACGAGTCAAACTACACTGGCTATCAAATCAATGGGGCTTTCGCCAACCCATATAGCCTTCCTGGACCTCTCATGCCTTTCACTCCGGCTCGCGCTAATGCCGGTCAACCCCGTGTTGATCGAACCCAGTCGGAGGTTCCTGGTTTGGAGAACCGTCGCGGTTCCTACTCGACCACGGAGTCCGCGCCTGCTACTCCCTTCTACGGCAACTGGCCGAATCGCGAGCATGGTCCCCGAGTCCACAGCGATCGATCGGCATACACTACTCCGTCTCCCCATCAGCTCATTGCTACTCACCACACTGAGGCTGCGAATAAGCCAAAGCCATCTCCTGTGTCTGATCGCGTCCTGAACGAGCTTTTGGCAAAGAACCCAGCTATCCCTAAGGCAGTTCCTGCGGTCTTCACGCCTGCAGGTCAGATGAAGAGTCTTGACCAGAGCCTCGAAAATCGAATCCCCGGCAACCGCAACGTCTACATTCGAGGCCTTCACCCTACCACTGACGATGATCTCCTGCATCACTACGCTTCTCGCTTTGGCGAAGTCGAAACTTCCAAGGCCATCATTGATACCGGCACCGGTGCATGCAAGGGGTTAGTTTTCATGAACAATCTTTTCAATTGAGTCACTGCTAAGCAAGAACAGGTTCGGGTTCGCCAAGTTCTTTGACGTTGCCCACTCTGAGATGTGCATTCGCGGATTCCACCATCTTGGATACGAAGTTGGTTTTGCTCGAGTGCGCTTCCCTGATCCTTCGATAGGTTATGAGGAAAATAAACTGACACTTGTTCAGGAGTCCTTCAATTCTCGCCTTAAGGCCGAAGGCGACGACGACTCGACCAACCTCTACATCTCTAACCTTCCCAAGTCCTTGACTGAGGTGGTACGTTCAACTAGAGTATCTCGATTGACTACAAGACTACTGACCGGTGCTAGGAACTTGGTGTCATCTTCCGAGGCTACACTATCTTGTCCAGCAAGATCCTTCGAGATAGCATGGGAAACAGCCGTGGTGTTGGCTTCGCTCGGTATGTACGAAAACTATCACACGACTTCAACTTGCTAACACTATCACAGCTTCGAGGACCGAAACGTCTGTGATGAAGTGATCGAGAACTTCAATGGCGTGAGTGTCGGTGAGGAAAAACTTCTTATGAACATCCGCTACGCCGACACTCCAGCTCAGAAGGAGTTGAAGCGTGTCACCGCGGAGCGTCGCCAATTCCGAACAAACGAGTACAACATTGGCGCCTACGGTACTCCTCTTGTCGGCTATGGTGGTTCCATGTATCCTCACCATGCACAGAACCGACGGGCGGCCATTCCCATCATTCGCCCGTAAGTTTCAATATCCCTTTTCTTCTTAGTAGTGCTAACGACTTGCTAGTGCCATGCCATCGGCTTCTACTGTTTCCGATACCAACAATGCGACTCGACGCTTTGCCCCTCGGCGTCAATCCGTTGGGTATGGAACAGGGTTGCTCGAGTATTCTCTGTGACTTTTCTCTAATCCTTGACGCAGGACGGCTCCCAGTTTGAGCACCGATGAAGCGGTCGCCACGCCGACCTCGTCCGATTGTGATGAGAACGTCACCATCCATGCAGATACAGTTGTTGCCGGTGCTTCCTTCGATTCGTCCCCTTCCATTAAGAAGGAAGTCAAGAAAGAGACCTAAAGTCTCGCCCTACCAACCGCCTGTTACCGACTACATCTGGCCGACCATGCCAACATTCGTGCTTTCATTCATCATCTTCCTTTCTGGTTCTTGGAGCGTTTGGCTCATACATCGAGAAATAAGCCATCGCGGAACATCTTATGGTCTGAGGTGATACACTTGAGGAATTCATGCCATGATTTCATGTCATGGGCTTTTGTAGTTTAGATTCGGGGGCATTCGTGCCACAAGTCAGACGAAGGCGTTTAGAGGGAATCTTCATTAATGTCATAGAATTCCTTCATAGTTTCGCATTTGCAGTGTTGTCGTAAAACCAGATTTGCGGTAAGTGATGGTCAACGGTGCAACTCGCAAGACGTGGGTATCATTGTATCTCATCTATACTGTCAATTTTGACATGCCCCCTTCAACAATATCCTCCTTGGATTCTCTGGCATCGTCGCCCAGCAGGCCACCTGTTGTTTGACCACCTTGACGATCCCCTGACTCATTACCCTCACCATTTTCGTCTTCGTCTCCATACTCGTCAGATTCATCCTCGTCATCCTCGTCATCCTCGTCTCCACTGTGCTGGGCTACTGTCTCTCCTTTTTCCTTGATGGCAGCCTCGAGATCTTTCAGCATCTTCTTTGTAAAACCGGAAGCCTCCACTGTAGCATCAAGTCTCTTGACGCCATCCTTACCCACAGTCTTCTTTGTATGCTTGAAGAATGGACCGGGTTCTGTTGGAACGAAGTGGAATCTTCGCTCGAAGAAGCGTTTGATACAGTTTACGTCTCGATCAAAATACATTTCAGCATTTTGGTGTTCCATAGAGACCATCTGAGGAAAGTCAATGATGATGGGTTCAAGTGTGAGAGTCTCCTCGCCCTCTTCCGACCTTGTCCTGTTCTCCTTGACCAGAATGTTGAACTCGTTGAAGTCGCCATGAATCAAACCCTGCTTAGCAAGTCGAAGGATGAGGGAGATCAGATCGCCGTACAGAGACGCTGGGTCGGGAACTTCGGCGATCTGTCGAAGAGGAAAAGCGTCTATCAAAGACATGACAATGGTGTGTCGGGATTGTGCGATTGGTTCAGGGACGGGAAAGCCCTCTTCACGTAGCGCCTTCATGAATGCAAACTCCTTCATGGTTGCTAGCCGAGAGAGATACATCCATGATCCAGACTGTCGGTTCTTGAGGTAGTCTCGGTTCGACTTGACGGTCCGGAAGGAGATTCGGCCTAATCGATGGATCTTGAGAACTCGTTGGGTACCGGTTTCGTCTGCCACAACCATAATATCACTCTCTTTACCCACTCCAATCCGGTTTCCAACGCTATAGACATCTTTTCGCTTGGCATGGGCGTGAAGAGCAAGGTAGTCGAGGCCACCATATGTAAGTCGGTACCCGTCGTACTTTGCCTCCTTGACACGCGCAATTAGACCGACTTTGGCGAGGGCTGAAATACTCTTGTGAACACCGCTAGCACCGCCACGGAGGCGCGAAATCTTCTCGATTAAGGATGTAGGTACGAGCTCGTGGTTTTTGCTTCCCATTTCGACCTAGATTTTTGGTGTAAGTCACTTGGGCTCTGTAACCATGATGATCAGGGTACCTACTGCCGTCAAAACTCGCCAGTCCTCTGACGTGAGGTAGCGCATTGCCCTTGTATCTAACTTCATGATGGGATATTGTTTTCACAAAGTCTAGAACGAACGAGTTGAATTTTTTTCTTGAGACTTTTGTTAATAATCCAATTTTTCGTCGTTGGTTTTGGAGGGGTTGTTTGTTTCTTAGATGGTGGGGTTGTTTTTTTCCTGAGATCTTATCGCTAGGAAGGCTCCCGCTCTCACCTGGTCATGTGGGTCCCTTCGAGCCGGCGACACGTGATGAGGCTGGGGCCAGCCAGGCGGCAGCGCCTCGCGTAACCCAGCAGAGCTATCTACAGCAAAGCACCTTGAGCTTGACCAACCAGTCTCCATCACCTTCCATCCACGACGACCAACGACCACGACTCCATCGATAATTGACCTTGCGCGCTGTCGTTACTAAGGATACAGCTTGGGCACGCATCGAACATCATACCCCGACTTTTTTCTCCCTTCAATTTGTTCAGTGGAGCTCTACAAGGCGCCCAAGCCGTCGACGTCAACATGGCTCAAGAAAGCGAAGTGCCCAAGGCGGCCGACAAGGGCAAGGGCAAGGCCGTCGATGATACCAAGAAGGACAAGCTGCAGACAAATGGAAAGAAGGAGGACGAGAAGATTGAGAGTATGAGACCCGGCTGTGTTGCGATGCGATGTTGTACTGACCAGGGCCCCAGCTGCTGAGGAAGAGCTCAACGAGGAGGATCAACAACTCAAGAATGAGCTCGACTTGATGGTCGAGCGCTTGACTGTGAGTATCGTCGATAAATAACCGCCGCGCAACATTCTAAACCCTGTCCAGGAGTCAAACTCGGAACTCTATAAGCCCGCCCTGGAAGCTATGAAGACCTCGATAAAGACGTCGACGTCATCCATGACAGCAGTTCCCAAGCCCCTGAAATTCCTACGACCACATTATGAGACTCTGACAAAGCTTTACGAAGAATGGCCCGAGAGCGACGACAAGACTTCGCTGGCTGATGTTCTCTCCGTCATTGGCATGACCTTTTCAGATGAGGACCGACAAGACACACTCCATTACCGACTTCTCGCACCCACATCCGACATTAGCTCGTGGGGTCACGAGTATACCAGGCATCTGGCGCTCGAGATTGGAGAGGTATATGGCAAGCGAATTACGAACGATGAACCGACCAAGGAACTGATCGATCTTGCGCTCGTCTTGATCCCCCTCTTCTTAAAGAGCAACGCTGAGGCCGATGCAGTGGATCTTATGAGCGAGCTGGAGATCATTGAGGAGATGCCCAAGTTTGTCGACGAGAACACATATGCTCGTGTGTGTTTGTATATGTCTTCTATGGTTAACCTCCTCACCTACCCCGATAACGAGACCTTCCTCAAGACAGCGCACGACATCTACATAGAATACAAGCAGTTCGCGCAAGCCATGGTTCTTGCAATTCGACTACACGATATCGACCTTATTAGGGCCGACTTCGAAAAGGCCGAAGACCCTGCCCTTAAGAAGCAGCTTGCATTCCTAATTGGCCGCCAAAGGATAGCGCTTGATATCGAAGATGACTCGGAGGAGAACGACGCGATTCTAGAGTCTATTGGCAACCTCAAATTATCAGAGCACTTCAAGTCTTTGGGCAAGGAGCTGAACATCCTTGAGCCCAAGTCCACCGAGGACATCTACAAAAGCCATCTCGAGAGCAGCCGAGTTGCGGGAATGACCAACCTGGATTCTGCCCGACACAACCTTGCGGCAGCTTTTGTTAACGCTTTTGCTAACGCAGGCTTCAGCAACGATAAGATGATGCTCGTCGATGGTGAGAAGGAGACGTGGGTGTGGAAGACCAAGGCCGATGGTATGATGTCAACGGTCGCTTCCATGGGAACTCTCTTGATGTGGGATGTCGAGAACGGACTTGACAAGATCGACAAGTATACTTACTCGTCCGAGACAGAGATTTCTGCCGGTGCTATGCTTGCTATTGGCATCATGACCTCGGGTGTCAGAATTGACTCAGACCCTGCCTATGCCCTTCTGGCTGATAACGACAAGCTTCATCATCCTGATCCTCTCATTCGAACGGCCTGTATCATGGGTCTTGGACTAGCTTATGCTGGATCGAACAAGGAAGATGTTCTCGAGCACCTTCTACCTATGATTTCCGACTCTTCCTATGACATGCAGATCTCAGCAATGGCTGCTTTGTCCTGTGGTCTTATCTTTACTGGCTCTTCTCATCCCGAAATTAGCGAGGCCATTGTTACCACATTGATGGATGACGACCGCAAGAATCAGCTAACTGACAAATGGACGCGATTCTTGGCTCTTGGTCTAGGTCTTCTCTTCTTTGGCCGACAAGAAGAGGTTGACGTCATCCTCGAGACCCTCAAGGCTATCGAACACCCTATGGCCAAGTCTACCGCTGTGATGGCTGAGATCTGCGCTTGGGCTGGTACAGGTGCTGTGCTCAAGATTCAGGAGCTCCTGCATATCTGCAACGAGCACCAGGAGGAGGCTGAAGAGAAGAAGGGCGATGAGCTTCTGCAGGCATATGCCGTTATCGGTATTGCCCTCGTGGCTATGGGTGAGGATATCGGTCAAGAAATGGTTCTGCGACAGTTCGGCCACCTTATGCACTACGGCGAGCCCAATATCCGAAAAGCTGTTCCTCTTGCAATGGGTCTCATCAGCCCTAGCAACCCTCAGATGAAGGTGTACGATACACTCTCAAGATACAGTCACGACAACGACCCCGAAGTCGCCATTAACGCCATCTTCGCCATGGGTCTTCTAGGCGCTGGTACCAACAACGCCCGGTTGGCCCAGCTGCTGCGACAGCTCGCCAGTTACTATCACCGCGATCAGGACGCCCTCTTTATGGTGCGAATCGCTCAAGGTCTTCTCCACATGGGTAAGGGTACTTTGTCGATCAGCCCGTTCCACACAGACCGTCAGGTTTTGTCTCGGGTCTCGGCTGCAGGTCTGCTTGCCACTCTCGTCGCCATGATCGAGCCCAAAGAGTTTATCACCGGCCAGTCACACTACCTCCTCTATTTCCTCGTTACCGCAATGCACCCTCGCTTCCTCGTCACGCTAGACGAGAATCTCAAACCACTCAAGGTTAACGTTCGCGTCGGTCAGGCTGTCGACGTCGTTGGCCAGGCTGGTCGGCCCAAGACCATCACTGGCTGGCAAACTCAGAGCACACCAGTGGTGCTTGGATATGGTGAGCGAGCAGAGCTTGAGGACGAGGAGTACATTAGCCTCAACAGCACGCTCGAGGGCTTGGTAATCCTGCGGAAGGTAAGTTCAATAATTCCCAAACTATCTCTCTTCACAACTAACTCGCGTAGAACCCTGAATGGGAAGATGAGAAATAGAGGGGTTGAAACTTGTTTGGAGCATGGTGTCGGTTTCTAGGATCGGGCAGGTTTACAAGGCCAGACCTAATTACACTGTATTCTATGTTAATCTGCCGTAAGCGCAGCAAAGAAGGGGACGGGACTGGGCATTTGATAGACGGAGAAACCGAATTTTCAATTTCATGCTCGTTTCAGATATGAGGTGCTATGCTAAGCCGTACAGAGCCAAAACTTCCCATGCCATGCCCGCAGATGCTATCCTGTGCATCATTGTAAAATAATCACGCCTTGCTAATGATGCTCACCAACCATGTCGATCTATCTTTGCAGTTCCCAAAAAACAAGACATAAACTTAGTTCTATATGCAATGTTTTCTAACACATATTTCTGAATGCTACCTGATATTCGGTTCCTCACCACGTTTTAGGGCCGAAATGGTCACCCTCTGATAGAGTATTATATGAGCATGCCTGCCAGTCGCAGCCCTGCTTGTAAACTTCTGTACCCCACCACTTGAGGTTCTTGGCAAATCCGGGGTAGATGAAGCCAAAGAATACGACCACAATACCAAAGGCGAGGCCAGAGTCGAGAGCGGCACTCATTGTCATCGTGTACTTGCTCCACCAGGCATTGTGGCGGTTCTTGATTAGGTAGTTGAAGACGTAGCACACGACGACCCAAACTGAAAAGTTAAGGCCTGTGGCAGGAGGGATCCAGGACATGGCGCCGAAGACGACGGGGAGATTTACCTTGCGGAGGATGCTCGAGCGGTGGCGTCGGCAGTAGAGCCACAGGGGGATTGGGAGAATGGCGCCGAGGGGGAAAAACCAGACCAAGGAGCGGTAAATGGCCTTTGGGCCGAAGAACTCGTTGGGACCGACGACACCCCAGAGGATGGAGCCATTGAAGTGGACTCTAGCGATAGGACAAGTGAAGCCGTTCAGGGCCTCTGCGGTACAGATGCCTTTAATATTCACGAACATCCAGTTCAGTACACCGATCTGGGTCAAGGAGGAGACAAGTGTCGCGACGATCTGGACTAGGAAGAGGATGCGGGGCGGGATCTTCATATAGTGACCAAGCTTAAGATCAGACGCGAACTTGATGCCCTGGGCTGACGAGATGTAGCCATAAGTGACGAAGACCATGTTCGCGATCGGACGTCCAGGGAAGACAACACCGCAGATGAGCTGGCAAATGAGGTAAATACTACTGTGCTGGTTTGTGACGGCCATGATGATGCCGTTGGGGATGAAGAAGAGGGCTCCGAGACCGAGGGCGAGGAGGAGACCGTACCAGGGTAAATGGACAGGATAACTAAACTAGTCAGTAAAAGGACGAGTTTGGGCAGCTGTGAACATAAGCTTACTATTCAACCACGAAAATGCCGATGGCAGTCATGGAGAGAAATGTTAACAAGTACCAGCTCAGGGGAGCATCCTTGTATCTCTTCATGAGCTTGCTGTGGATGTCTTCGCGACTAATAAGCCCATCGATATGGGATGTGGATGATGACATTCGCCTCTGGCTGTCGTCGGTTGAACTTCGAGGTACTGACCCAGGAGAATCCGCTACGGGTTCGTACTTGGCTTGTCCTTCCCCGCGAGCTTCCTCCAGGGCTCGCTTCCATGACTTCCAAATATCTTGACCGTGCCAGCATGCAGTGTGCGTTAGAAGAGCGGACAAGCCAGCGAATTGAACACCGTAGCTCAATACGTAGGTGATTGGCAAGAAGACTCTGCTGTAGTTCTGGTACGCCTCCCTGTCAAACAGAAAGTCGGATGTAAGGATCTTGCTGACGTTGTAAACCTTGCCCGTGTTGTCGAAGACGGCAGCCGAGAGAATCGGCATATATGACGAGAAGAGGACGTTGCTGTAGTAGAGTATAGGCGCAATGATCCACATCACCACAGCTAGACCTCCGATAACGTTCATAGCAGCCCAAAAAGGGACCAGCAACGGTGAACCGACATATGTGACCTGCGCCCAGTCAAAAGTTAAAGGGAAGAGACCGAGACCAGAAGAAACACCAAAGAGATTTGCGATAACAACATTCTTCGGCGCAAACCATGTGATAACGTTAAAGTAACTGAGTGCTGGCATGAGGAGTCCAGGGAGGAAGTAGAAGAGGAAGGTTCCGGTCCAAACAATATAAAAGAACTTCCATCTGCTAATGGTCCAGCCATCGGCAGGTTTGTTCTCTTGTTTATGGAGCGTTGAAAACATGGCCGCCGACATGAGGGTTCCGGGCCAGATCATTCCGCTGGGTCGCACGAGGAATCGGCGCGTTATACCTGCAAAGCCATAACCGAGAATCTGCGTAGAGATGGTGAGAAGCAACTGGTAGACAATAGGGGCTTCCTGGTTGTAGAACTGGGTCTGTTCGACAATGACATCCGTCGCAAAGGCGAAACCAAAAGCGACGTTGCTGCTGACGTAGACGCATGTATGCTCTTTCTCGTTCCAGCGTCCTTGCGCCAACCACCTCCGGCAACGAGTAAGCTTCTTAATCTTATGCGAGCTATGCGCATCGTCGCTGACAGACGGCGTGCGTACACCATCAATAAACTCTTCTTCGGGGTCGTAGGGGCGCTTTAACACGAAATCCCATAAATGTCCAAGTGGATGGACGAGTAGCAAAGCAATAACTGGAGTGATAGCAACACTAGGGTATCTTAGTGAGAAGAACAGATTGGTCGAAGATCCGAGAACGGCAAAGATGACGGAGAGGCACCACATGCGCGGCGTATTTATTGAGAGGGTAGTGTTGTCTGTGGGCGGGACGGAGGCGCGAACAGCCTCATGAGGGGAATTTTCTTGATATTCGGTATCCGAGGCTGTTGAAGAAACGTCGTCAAGTAGTGCGCCATCCTCGGACAAATCGTCCTTCATGCTGCCTTCGAGAACGCCAGTATGTGTAGGTTCGGTAATGCCTAGGCGGCCTTCGAGGCCGGAGACAAGAACAGCGCCATCTATCTCTTCGGATAGTCTCGAGGCGGACTTTTTGCCAAGCATGGAGCGGTGCGAGGTTTCACTGCGCATTGTATCGGTAACATGACGAAGCTGGTGGGAGTCTGGGTCCCAGCGATCACTACCGGCAGGCGAGTTATTACGACTGGGTGTTAGTGAGACAGAGCCGTAAGGGGCAGCATCGGAGCGAGCAGCGGCTGAGCGTAAGAAAGGCGTCTTCTTGGAAGCCATATCTAGATTGCCGTCTGGCGGTTGGGGAGTCGCTTCTAGGCTGTCATCGGTATCGATATGTGCAGGAGGCAGCGCAGCATCTTGATCGTCAACGAGGATTGGCGGAGGAGCAGGAACAGGAATAGAAGCAGATGCAGATGAACCCGGGGTAGCAGCGGTAGTTAACGATGGGATAGGTAGATGAGAGGCCGGAGCCTGATACGGCAAGACATGGCCCTGGTCTTGGTCTTGGACTGGGTGTGAGGGTGAGACAGTCACAGTGGACCTGGCAGTGGAGGAGGACGACGAGGATGTTAGGGGCTGAAGGGCGATGTTCTGGTGCAGCGGAGGGGAGTCATCAACAACCCTGTCTCTGTGTCTCTGTGCCAGGGACGAAGACGCTGAAGACTGGCGGCTAAGCCTTCTTTTGCTGGAAGAGACGGAGGTGTGTCGACCCATGGCGGGGGCGTGTAATATCGTGTGTCGTGCGTGTATTGGGGGCTATGGCTGTGGATGACTGTGGTTATGGCTATGGGTATCGACTATCGTTACCTAACACTCTCCAGGCCAAGCCAAGGCAAACGAACGAGCGAACGAGCGAGTAGCAGGTGGCGGCTGGGAGGGGCGCGATCGATGGTCTCCAGCTATTATTGATCTGGCGCGTAGCCTGGTATGGAGCAGCAGCAGCAAAGGGCCCCGTGTGGCAGGCAGTCACAGAGGTCAGAAGCAGTAGAGAGGCGGGGGCCGTCCCACTAGTAGATAAGTTTGGATTGCTAATGAATGGATGGTTTGGAGCAAAAACACAAAAGACAGAGTAGGAAAAGCAAGGCTGCGGCGTTTACGGAAATGGCCATTAAGCAAGCAATGGAGCTTTGGGAGAAGGCAGCCCTGTCTGTACGCGTGGGGAGTCCAAGGGTTTTGAGTGGGCAGTGACCAGGATCAGGCGGATGACTAGGGAGTCGGTGACGGGATGACGGAAGAGAGTCCACAGAGAGACACGAGATGGGCATAATTATAAAGTTCAATTAATGCTTGTTAGTATAAACTGAGGGTATGTGGTGAGCTAACAAGGCATTGATAGTATTCCTAGATAGTCATAATAACAAAATCCATTATTTGAGCTTCTGCTGATGGCTGCGTGACTTGTCACTAACACTTACTGGTGTCTACAAGGAATGAAAATCATCCAATTGCAATCCACAAATAATTGCGGGAGGCTGCCGACGCCAAGCGCCATTCCACAGGGGGGGAGCTCCCGCGAGATGGGTGAACGGGGAGATATCGTCAGAATGGAAAATGCACGATCTTGACCTTGTTCAGTTCAGTTCAGCTCAGCTCAGTTCACATACTGTAGAAGTGAAGATCTTCACCTGACAATCTATGATCTGAAGCAATATACAGTAATTAGGTCACAGTTTTTATCAGTCTACAAGGCGATTACCATGCAATGCTCAGAGTATTTATCAATTTTTCAGTACCTATCAAAAGCTCATTACGGAGTACTTTCGTTCGTCTTTGTCTTTTGTTCTTACCCTTAGCAATATAAACCCTTGTCCTCGCCTCCAAAACGCACTGATCCCCCATCACCTCATCTCTTCTACGGCCCGGCAACGAACAAGCGGGCCGAACAAAACCCCTGACATCTCCATCTCGGCTACAAGGAACGTTCAATTTCTGCTGAAGGACGACGGATCTGATTAGATAGGTAACATCCGACAATGCCATCACCGTCTGCAACCTCTTCCCCCGGGGTTTAATGCTGCTGCCCCTGTTGGCTTTGCCTGCTCCCGTCTAGCCGTAGCCGTGGCCGTAGCCGTGGCCGCGCCCTTCTTGGCTGCGTCCCTGCCGCTTGCTTAGTCGTGCGTCGATCCA
This sequence comes from Fusarium continuum, assembly GCA_013184455.1. Taxonomy (NCBI): domain Eukaryota; kingdom Fungi; phylum Ascomycota; class Sordariomycetes; order Hypocreales; family Nectriaceae; genus Fusarium; species Fusarium continuum. The sequence continues at coordinate 139,548 of JABCKB010000276.1, forward strand.
CGGCACTCATGGAAACTGTTCCTGAGTGTTTTGCAGTAACACAACTGCCCGAGAACCTTGTGCTGTCGATTCGGTAGATCTGCCGCAATTGGTTCAGAATCTACAGAGTTAGCCCTCAGCCTCGTCATGCAAGTTAGCGGCTGGATTCCTCCCTTTGAGCTTTTCCAGACCCCCCAATCGTGCTGTTGGAACTTGGGACACACCCCAGGTCACAGAACAGTTGGCTCTCCGTCTCAGACATCCCACGCGTCAACCACCCTTGCTTAAACTCCTCCCTCGTAAGCAATGCCTGAGACATGGCTTTCGGTTTAGCTTGTTCTGAGCTGCTCATCCCAATTTCTGGTCAATAGAATGCTTTGTATTGCAAATGACCTGCGTCCCAGGGTCTCAACTTACTCAACGGAGAGACACGGACGTTTTTTTCTTTGTGAATGGCATGGCCCTGGCCCTGGCTCAAATTGCCCTATGCCGCAGGCAATTCAAAGAATTTTATGTTTAAAAACCATAGCGAATAGTATTGAAAAAAGGAAGAAAAAAAAGATATACTCATTAAACTTTATACTACCATACTAATACAGTTATTCATGCGTAACATTGCCGGTCCGACTGGCCGGCAATGTCATTGCCAACTGCGTCGTTCTACATAAACCAACTGTGAGCTTACTATCCGTATATCGATCCTTGATGCTACCGAACAGCCCCCTCCTGTTTATGGCGTGGGGGTTAGTATCAGGGACCCTTGGATGGTCTCCGAGTTGGAGCAGGGCCCGTTCGCTAGCTACCTGCGAGCCCTCGTGACAAACTTGAAATGCTCTTTTCTTTCTTTTCCCCCCTCAACATCCGCCCTTTTCGAACAAAATCAAAGCAAGTGAATACTGTAGTTGGAATTAGGCTCTACTTTTATCCCTTCGGGCCTCACCGCCGATGTCGTCGGCCGCATCTAAGACGGCGCCGGCCCCGTTCACATGATGGTGATGACGCCGGGGAGTGAATTTGGGTTCGGCACGTATCCGCTCCGTCGGTGCCCAGGACGTGTCACGTCGGCACCTTTCTCATTCTTAGCGCAACGCCCTTCAATGGAATGGTCTACAAAACGTTGTTAGGAAAAAAAAACGCTCTTTTTCACCAACAGGAACCACTGCCAATCCACCGTCTCGGTTCACCAGACTTGTCAGCCTCGTTATGGCGTCATCCCTTCCCGCTGCTAAGCAGCAGCTGAGGAGTCTTATGAAGCAGAAGCTCTCCAAGATCACCCAGGATTCCATTAATACACAGAGTATGACAACCAACCAACCATTCATTGCCGTGTCATGCGTCTATTCGTAGAACGCGTCCCCTAACACCAGTCACGCAGGTTGCTGTATCTTTGAGACCCTGAAAGAGTTTCAACCTTATAAGGATGCCAGGCGTATCAGCATTTATCTGGCTATGCCTACGGCTGAGGTCCAGACAGATGCCATTGTTCGTCATGCACTAGCTGCTGGCAAACAGGTCTTTGTTCCCTACCTTTACAAATCACCTTTCCAGACACCGGATACTCCGACTCGTGTGATGGATATGGTACATCTGAAGAACGTCCAGGACTATGAAAGCCTCAAGCTGGACCGGTGGGGGATTCCAAGCGTGGACCCTGCTACTGTTGATGCGAGGAATCGCATCTTGGGCGGATCAGATGTCCAGAGCTCAGACCCAGCTATTCTAGACTTTATGGTTGTGCCAGGCGTCGCATTCGACTTTGATGAATCAGGGTCGATACGGCGCCTCGGCCACGGCAAGGGATTCTATGATTTCTTTATCAACAGGTATATGGCCAGGCTCGAGACAAAGGGCATCGTGCACGAGAATCCGCTGCATTTGTACGGGTTGGCTTTGATAGAGCAGATGGTCCCTGCGACATCGGAGCACCAGATTCCCACAGACACTCACGACCGTAGACTCAACGGCCTCATTCTTGGAAACGGAGAGATTAAGGCCGGTGTGCACGAAGCTTCAACTTCACGATATCCGCGACAAGATCTATAGTGAAAGAATAGAATGGTTTTGGAACAAGAATCTCGGACAGTGATGCTCTTCTTCGCAGTTGCAAGACTTGGTTGTCTGGGCAATCGCCAAGCTGTCACGTTAGAAATCTTGATCTCATTCACAGGTGTTTTGAAGCAAAATTTTTGCTACTTATACTTTTGAGAAGTTGTTTTATTAACGAAGCAAAGGAGATAAAGACAAGTACGGTATCTAGGCAGTACCTAGTCAATAGCACCTTATCCATAGAACCCGATAATGGCGCTGATAAAGGCTATCGGTCGGTTAAACTCCGGTTGATCGCAGGTTGCCCCGCCATGACTGACAGCGTCTTGTACTAAGTTAGTTGGGTACCCAGTAGGCTTTGTGTATTTTACTTCCGATTGACATTACCTATCCCACTTTGAACTTTGGCCTGATCCTTAAATCACCTCCTCTCTTAAGTTCAGGGCCTTCTTTTTCCTCTACCATTCAGACCCTCACTATACTTCTTCCCTTCTTTCTCAACTGGTGCTGTTGACCAGTCTTTTCGCGGAAGTAAACTTTGGCGGCACCCGATAAACTCCATTTAAACCCAGCTACGTGCCTCCCCTTTATATGCGCCGCTACCACCAGAGTCGATCGCGCGCAACAGAGTCAAACATCCCGGATATCGATCCTCATACCTTCTGCTGGCCGCTTAATACGTAATGGCTACGAACGGAGTTCAGGAAGCCTTTGCGCCGCCCGATGTGCTAGCTGCTGTTATGACGATGAGGAGCGGGGAGCAAGAGGCCAAGAAGCATGCCCACGAGTACTTAGAGAGATTCCAGAAATCGGTGGGTCACGACAAGCTTCATGCTATACTAACAGCTTGCTAATATTACGGACATACAGAAGGATTCATGGGCAACTATAATAGGCATTTTGCAGTCGGATGCAGAGCCAGAGGCCACCCTTTTTGCGGCCATTACCCTACGTGGAAAGGTTTGAAACTTGCGACGATTGCCATGGCCTCTCGTTACTAACATCTGGTAGATTACGTACGACCTCTCTACCCAAGTCCCTGCCACCGAACTACCCGCGCTTCGAAGCCAAATCCTTCTGCTTCTAAAGCACTTTGCCCCAGGACCCAAGCCCATCCGCGTCCAGCTGTGTGTATGCCTGGCCATTCTAGCGATTCAGATGAAGGAGTGGAACGATGTCCTGCCGTCTGTTGTTCAGTCGCTCAGCGACAGCCCCGAGAGTCACGCCTGTATTCTCGATTTCCTGCGGGTTCTCCCCGAAGAAGTTACCGAGGGTCGAAAGATCACCTTGTCTGTATGTGGATCGCGAAACTATAGATCGGAAATTCGCTTCTTTCGAGATTGTCTCATCCGGTCGACGTCAGCACCAGTTCAAGTCTAATTGTTTGGATTAGGAAGAAGACCTTGCGATACGAACGCAAGCTCTCTTGGCCGATAATGCGGATCAGGTTGTCCAACTGCTCATCAACTACTCTCAGTCATCACGTAGGTTGTGCTACCTCTCTTCAGGCGCAATGCACTAACGTCAATGCAGCAGCTGCCGCTCAGAACCCTCAGTTGATGGAGTGCATCACATCCTGGCTTCGAGAGGTCCCAGTCGGCAATGTTGTCAAGTCGCCTCTTCTGGATATCGTCTTTAACGGCACGACTAGTGATACCTGCAGCCAGGAGGCTTCCGAGTGTCTTTGTACCATGCTCCGAGAAACCAGCGACGTGGACGAGAGTCAAGAGATCATCGAGATACTATTCCCACGAATCATTTCATTGAAGCCTCAAGTAGCAAAGGCTGCTGACGAGGAAGATACTGAGACACTAAAGGCTTTGACCAAGGTGTTTGCCACTGCGGCTGAGAGCTGGGTTGTTGGAATCGCGCGTCAACCTACCCACTTCCGACCCCTTGTCGATGCAGTGTTAGAATGCGCCTTGAGGGATACAGAACGGGATGTGATTGAGCATACTTTTAACTTTTGGTATGAGCTCAAGCTCTATCTCGTGCTAGAGATCTATATCCAGGGCCGCCTCGAGCTGGTTGATGTCTATTCTAAGCTGGTGGATATTCTGCTCAAGCATCTCGAATACCCCAAGCCGGACTCGGGTAATGAAAACGACCTATTCGATGGAGACCGTGAGCAGGAGGAAAAGTTCAGAGAGTTCCGACACCAGATGGGTGACACGCTAAAGGATTGCTGCGAGGTGATGGGAGTTACTGACTGCCTAACTAAAGTACTCCAAGCCATTCAGTTGTGGATGTCAAGGTATGCCAACCAAGTGACCGACACCTCGGTACCTCACTGGCAGGAGCTAGAGGCGCCTTTGTTTGCTATGCGTGCTCTGGGTCGGATGGTCGATAAGGACGAAGGTATCGTGCTTCCTCAGCTTATGCCTCTTCTTGTGCAGATTCCTAGCCACGAGAAGCTCCGATTTGCGACAATCATGGTTCTTGGCCGTTATACAGAATGGACGGCTTCCCACCCTGAGTACCTCGAGCCACAGTTTAACTACATCGTCACTTCATTCCAGTCGGATTCTAAGGAGATCATCCGCGCCGCTGCTTTGGCCATCAAGTTCTTCTGTACCGACTGCAGGCATCTTCTGAGCGGCCAGGTGCTGCAGCTTCAGACATTCTACGACCAAGTTTTGGACAAGCTGCCCGACCTAAGCAAGGAGGAGATTACAGAGGGTGTGGCCAACGTTGTGGCCTGTCAGCCCACGGAAGAAATTTATCGATTGCTAAAGTTATACTGCGACCCGTTGATTCAGCGCCTGATGGCAAAGGCCAATAATGCCACCGATGAAGAGGGCAAGCTGGCGCTCGCAGGTAAGCAAGCTACAACCTTGTCACAATGATCTGGCTAAAGATTATATAGATCACCTACAGCTCGTCACCATCTTCGTTCAATACGTCGTTCCCCCCGTCAACCCAGGCCAAGAGAACCCTGCCGTCAAGTACTGGCAGGAGGTATTCCCCATTCTTTCTACTGTTCTGGACAACTTCCTCAACTTTACTCCCATCTGCGAGCGTGTGTGCAGGTGCTGGCGTAATATGGTCATCTCTCACCGTACAGCCATGGCCCCTTTGCTTCCAGATATGGCAAACAAGCTTGCTGGCGGCTTCAACAACTCGAGAGAAGGTTGCTTCCTGTGGGTGACTTCAGCAATCTTGCGCGAATTCTCAGAAGCACGCGAGCATGTTGACCAAGCCACGACTGAAAACATTTATACCTTCTTTGAGGCACAAACTACAACCTTCTTGCGAGTTATGACAGAACTACAGCCTAAGGAACTTCCTGATGTTATCGACGACTTCTTCCGCTTGCTGATTGATGCTCTTCTCTACTATCCCCAGAAGCTCATCCCCTCTCACCTGTTGAGGTCTATCTTTGAGGCGTCTATCTACGCCTTGACTCTCGAGCAGCGAGACCCTCTATCTTCAACGCTGCACTTTCTCCGCGATCTCCTGTCTTACGGAGGAGACAACCCTGCCACGAGCGACGGGCTTCCTGAGGCTGCAGCTGTTGAGATCAAGGCCATCGTCAAGAACCTGTTGCTGGCCCTTGGTGAGAACCTGGTCAAGCAGGTCATGGCGGGTATGATGATCACTTTCCCACGCGACTGTTTTGCCGATGGTAGTGGTGTTCTTCTGGCTCTGTTCGAGCTGGTCCCGCTCGAGACTCATCAGTGGGTGTCTCACACAATACAACTGCTGCCTGAGGGGACAGTGTCACCGACTGAAGCCAACCGGTTCTTGATCAAGGTCAAGGAGAGGCTCGAATCAGGAGATCCCAGTGCAATGAAGAACGTGCGAGCGATTTTACAGGACTTCACCAACACATACAGACGTCGAAATGTGGCGCCTCGCGATGGACTTGGTCAGCTCGAGGCTACACGCTTCCATTTCTCTGGATGACCAAGGACATGGTGGTATTAATGAAAGAACAGGAGGGAGCTTGGTGATAAAGACAGACAGGTGGGCGGGTCTAGGTGTTTTCTCGCCTATCTATGTGATATTGGCTGGTATTAGAAGGACGGAAAGGACTGTTGGGAAATTGAGAAGCTGTTAGACATGTATGTATGATGGGATTATCGAGGATAATTGAGCATTTCTTTGACGGAGAAAACTAGGACGGATTTTAGGAGGCATAGCGAATATTAGCTTGGGAGAGAAGTAAGCATTGACGATTAGGGCATCTGGGGGAGGGAGGTTGATTGCTAGAGCGCCGAGGCGCGATGTGAAGAATATGTGTAGATATAAAAAGTAGGACTTTTCCATAATATCCTTGTCAATAGTATCTCAGCTTTTGGTTTGAAGTTGTTGCCACACGGGTCATAGCAAGATTATTCTCCATACCCAGAGCAAGGAACATCTAGTTCCAGATCAACATGCTACGTCAGATGAGAATGAAGTCCGGAAAGCATTGACCAGATCCAATATGTGAACGTAATTGCGGACAAAGAACGAGGCATGATCTTTTCAACCATCATGTCCCTCTGGATTCTCATTCACCCTGTTACAAAGGCCGATTCTCGGCAAGTCAGTTTTAAGGGAGGATCGCGAATCAGCTACGTTGACCAGTAGTTCCGTTGACTTGCTTTTCAAAGACGTACTATTAGAAATGCTTCTTAATACAATCTACCAAGGCCTTTGTGCAAGCGGTCAAAAGGACACACGGAGCCATACTACGAATCTAAGAACTAAGAAACCTAAATTAGGAATCCAGGTGCACGGGATGAGCTTAGTATCAGTCAAGGTAGGCTGATATAACAAAGGCGATTCACGTTGGTTGAGGTCTATGGGACAAAGGACACGGGGTTCGGGAGAGGAAAACTCGAGATAATAAGAACGAGAACACCAGCCCATCAGTTTCGAGTTTGTCTTCTCACTCTTATACATAAAAGCTTTTTCTGGTCAGGATAACCAGTCCTTGTTTTGAGCAATCGTTTCTTGACCTCCTCGGTCTTTGCTAGACTGAACGATATTACTTCCATACATGCCAATTCTCGACAACTACTCAAGAGAACAATACTTAACGTTCAAGTCGCGGCCGAAACTCAGAGCAACATGGCAGGGAACCCTTATCAAAATCAGAGCGATGGGGCAGATTCAGAAGATTGGTTGGATCCGGCTTTAATGGATCCGGCTTTAATCGACCCGGCGTTGAGCGCCGGCCTGAGTCCTCCGCAGTTTCCACAATTTCAACCACCTGCCGTTCCGACCCAAGCTCCGGCTCCGGCTCCGGCTCCGGCTCCGGTCTCGACCTCGGCGCTTCCTTCAAATACAAACCATTTCTCAATCACTTCTGCTGTCCCAGATTTTCCTATTACAGCATCTTTGTCTTTTACTGGCCCGGCCTTCCCTGCTTCGGCTTACGCTACTGAGAGTCTTGCTCCGGGCTCTAACCCCCCGATTTTTGCTCCCACGACTGATGTTCCGCCAGCCTTTGCTCCTCCTCCACCGCCTGCTGCTCCGGCCGCTGCCGGACCTTCTGACACTAGCACGACCAGGGGCAAAAAGAGAACCCAAGCGTACCCAGCCGGCCCCAGCGCGCCGGTCAAAAGGACCCGAACGAAGTTTACGAAAACATCCGGCAGGTTTTTAGCTGAGAACAACGGCGATGACAATAGCGCCCCAACGAGTGCCACACGAAGCTCCAAGAGGATCAGGAAGCGCAAAGCACAATCCGACGATGGTGATGATGCTGTTACCAGCCCTTCAACGGATCCTAAGAGGAAGAAGGCCAAAGGAAATGCCAAAGCCTCCAAAGATAATGGTGATGAAGAAGAAGCTGGCAATGACGGCAAATCCGCTTCATGGTATGGGAAGGGAGGCGCAGAGATGGTCATACCAGGGACAATCTGCGAATTCTGTACCAACCATCCCATCGGGAAGCAAATGTACGCCGCGAACCCAATATGTGACTGGAAACAGATCCCCAACGCAGGCACAGACGTGTACAATTTGGAGTGCGGTAACTGCGCCAACTATCGGTCTCGTAATCGATGGCCCAACGGAATCGCCAGCACAAGAGACCACACGTGCCGTGTGCCAGGTCCAGTGACCAATCTAATCGACTTCAAGCAGAAGAAGTACGGTGATGCTGATCCTACCAACTACCTGCCCCAAACATGCTCCGCCTGTAACAGATACAAGTTTCATGAGACGTGCGACATAGATCCTGTATTAGGCTACTCTTGCTCTCGCTGTCGATGTGACCAGAAGTGCTGTATCGGCAACGTGGTCCAGCCCCTAAGACGGCCCGTCAAGTTACGTCGTCGACCATGGTTCCGACACCCCTGCGATCGCTGCTTCTTGCACCACCAGAGATTCGGTACAATGACTGGAGACAAATGCTGCAGCTGGATCACAAACAGGACACAATGGGAGCAGAACCAAGCTTGTAACAGATGCTTCGAGGACGGTACGCCATGTATAGACGCGGATGTCTTGATAGCACCGCCTTCTCATGAGCTTACTCCGTCGACCTGGCGTATGCGCCAAAGGTTTGAAATGGACGAAGAAGAGAAGAAGAAGGACAGAAAGGCGAAGTGGCATGAATACGTTGAAGTCAACACGGTGACTGAATGGCGCAAGAAATGCCAAGGTTGTCAATCCGGCGATCGAACCGTAAAGTGCATCACGATGTGGCACCAGTCGAACAACGCGTGTGAACGCTGTACGCAGTTCGGCATTGACTGCTTGGTCCAGAATGAAGACAAGTCCTTCACAAGATATCCCATCTACGACTTGAGCAGGGTTGGTTTTGGCCCCTTCACCCCTTATGTGGTTTGCAAGCCTTGTCGAGAAAATGGCCGCAATTGTGATCGACAGAGGCCCTGTGATTCCTGCGTACAGCACAAGACGAAATGCGATGGCCTGAGCAAGAACATCGTACATGGCTGCATAGCTCGCTCCAGGGTTACCGCTAATGTGAACCCCAACAAACCCGGCAAACCCGGTCCGCTGTATTATCTGGCCTTGGGTTACGGCCCAGCAGGTATCCATGATATAAAGGATGGACGACACGTCGAGCATTGGATCGGTCCTATTGCTCCTGTGCACGGCATCACCAACTCCAACGATGGCCCGCAACACTATCGAGCTATCAACGACCTGCATCGAGCACATCGTCCACCAGATAACGTAGCGCCGCCGAACGGGAGTGCGCGGGAGACGCTCGGGGACAAGATAGCCAAGGAATTTGAGGCTGGCGAGCTGGGAGATCTGATCACTCAGCTCTGGAAACACCCTCAAGTTCCAGTGAGCAATGCGCAAGCGTATCGGAGAATCTGGGATAAATTGCGTGACGCCCAGAACGAGAAGATGGCTGAGGCCGGTGTGATGGTCAACTTGCCAGTCCAACCTCCAGAGCCGCGCGCCTTTCAAGGAAACCCTGTGCTCCAGGATCAAGAGGCGGCACATGACGGTCTGTCTCTTGGCGCCCCTGATGAATACGCTCAACCACTTCAAGACCAAAACCTCCAGCCGCAAGATCAGTATGGTTCACTTCAGTTAAGTCAACAACCAGGCCAGCTTCCACCTGGACAAGCCCAACAAGCGCAATACTGGCCGCCAAATCAAACTCCAGCTACACAAACAGTGTTTAGAAACTTTGATTCCAGCCAGCAACCCATCTTTGCCAGTAGTAGTGCCTACCAGCTCCAATATCCGCCTCTCGTCGGCGCCTTTGTTCCTCCGCATCCAGCACAAAGTTCAGTCAACCGAGTACTCGGCAATGATTTCAACAGCTTTGATAATGATACTTATGATGATAACTTTTACACCCCTATTCCTGGCCTACAGGAGGGAAATCCTTATCAGCAGGCGGCCCCTCCTTTTACTCAGGCTGAGGATCTGATCGACTCAGCACTCTTCATCCAGGGAATCCAGCAAGGCGACGATGGCCAGCAAGCATCTCCTCCTGCCCACCAGGCCCAAGATCCAGCCAGTCAAGGCCCGGGTGTTGATATCTCCCAGATGACTACAGCCGAGATGAGAAAGTTTTTCGGGCTCGACGAAGAGCAATCTCAGGGTCGATTCTTGGCGAATCATAAGCAGCGCTGGCCCGACACTATGACTTCAAAAATGGACAAGAGGTCAGTCCGGGAGAGTGCCGCTTTTGCGACGCGCGCGCCTGAGGATGCAATCACTGAAAAGGCCTTCAATCCTTTTCTCGGCTTCGCTCTGGACCCAGATCAGAGGCTGCGCTTCAAGGCAAATGCCAAAGGCTCGCGCTGGAAGCTTTTCAACCCTCTCGAGGGCCTCGATATGGACGAGTGGTGTCGTTCAAAGAACCGGCCAGCTCAAGATGATTCGCAACCACGTCTCTTTTCTGTCATCAACGGTCGAACAAACCAGCCGGTCCCTTGGAGTGATGTCCTAGGCGACGTGCCCTACAGGCAGAGAGGCGAGAGGACAAAGCATTGTTGCGCTGAGCCAGGCGAGGGTGGACTTGGTTACTGCGGCTCTCGGAACAATGGCGACCAAGACCAAGCAACCTGCCAGAGCCTTGCCCATCGTAATACAGTACCGGGTTACTTCCCTGTTTGTGATGATTGTACCCAGGGCAACGTCAAAGACCTGTTCCGTCGTGAGCACAATCCTATCACAGAGAGCGAACTGCTCGGTATGCGCGCTTATCTCTGCAATGGCTGCGCTCGCCACATAAGTAGTAGTGCCCAGAACGCAGCCTGTTATCGCATCATTGGCGCCAAGCGGATGTACGGTATAACGGCCGATGTAAACCATTCGCAGACCATATACAAGCCCGATGATAACCTATCGAATGCCATGGAGTTCCGAAACGACACCGAGGTCTTTACAGGCTGTTCGTGCGCAAACAGGATGCTGGGAACATCACTTTGCCGTTTCCACAGATTATACTATGCCGAAGAGGCGCTGAAACATTCAGCCATGATGCAAGAATGGCGGCTTTCCTGCTTCAAGAAGGCAGTGTGTCCCAGCTGTCTCGCCCAAAAGCCTCTCGAACAGGCCAATCTATCAGCCGATTTTAGCGGGTTTGTGACGGGCGCACCTACAGCATGGGCATGCGTGAATTGTAACGATTGGGTAGTAAATGAGAGAAATGACGAGAACAACCAGCCCAAGGTTATTGAAAAAGTGTTGTGGAATTTGGGAATCGGACGTGAGCTTCTCAGCCCGCGTCAAGAGATGACGCCTGGCAGGGTTCATGAGATAGAGGACGTCGAGATGGTGAACAGCTAGAGTGACTGATAGGAGCTTAAGGAGCGCGGATTCCGGAGTTTGGCGTGTTTGAGACATACAGAGCCTAGACCTGTAATCGACATGTCAGTTTTCAGATGCAAGCAGCTGCAGACTTAGATAGGGTGAGACTATCCTGAAGGATCTAAGTACTCACTCACCCTGTCATACATACATAGTCAAGGACTAATTATACACTAACACTGAAACTGAGCATTCCGTCTCTTCTTCATGTTGAAAGCCAGGTGGTGGAAGCGCAAATGATCGGAATGCTCAAACCCAAGGGACAAGGAAGAGTAGTATGAACCCTAAGAAAAAGGGTGTGTGCTTGTATTGTCTGACTGAACCATTGCTGCTGGAGAGAAGGAGACCTCGAGATCGACTAGACTGGAAAAAAGAATAAAAATTACATAAATGAAATAATGGATATAGAAGAGCCTGCAGAAGCCGTACTTTAATCTTGAAAAAATCATCCTCCCCGGTAACACAAAACAAAAACAAGGAAAAGGGTCGGGTGGTTATGTCTCTCGCGAGGTCCTTGGGAGAAGGAGCATTGCATTGCATATACAATATTGGCAGCACAGGCTCCCTTCCCATAGTCTTTCTCTCTCTTCCGGTAGATAGATGATCCTTTTTTTTCTTATCCACAACGTCCAAAATAGCGAGCCGCTTAGAGAAACGCCGATCCATGTTCCATTTCGAATGGACCATGGGTCATTAAGCATGAACCATCGGCCTTTCTCACAAAGACATGACACGTCGTAGGCACGCCGAGTCCCTTATCCCATATCGCTGGGTATCTCCGAAGGCTGCGTCCAATTCAAACGTGAATGCGAGCCCAGAACCTTACTCCCCGTCCGATGCAATTAACTTTTCATCTCCGTGCTCTTCCGAAAGCCTGCTGGTTAAATTGCATCCCACATCTTATCGCATGTAGTCGACATAACCCGGACATGGCAGGTATACTTTGTCGACCACATTCTGCCCAGTCTTGAGGTATGATCCTTTGCCCTCACATATATTCCCGTTTACATGAGCACACACTTGGCACAACATCCAGCTTCTTGCTCGCCATTGTCCATATCCATGGGCTTGGGAGGTCCGTTTGCGCCTGAGGTACCGCCGCTGCCAGTCGAGTAACCCTGCATCTCGCGGTTATATCTCCGGATCTCTCGTACGATATCGTAGAAAGCCTTGTCGACATTGATTCGAGACTTGGCCGAGGTTTCAATAAACTTGCAGCCGAATGACCTTGCCAGCGCCTCTCCCTCTGTGTAATTGTCAGTGGCTGATGCTCTAGTCAAATGTCATCTTGCGACGTACCCTGTCGTGACACGTCTCGTTCGCCCTCCAAATCGCACTTGTTGCCAACAACGACCATGGGGAAATAGTCCTTATCCTTGACTCGCAGAATCTGTTGCTGGAAGGTGGTGATTTCCTCGAAGCTTTGTCGCGAAGTGATGGAATAGACTAGCAGGAATCCCTCTCCGGTTCGCATGTACTGCTCACGCATGGCGCTGTACTCTTCCTGACCGGCGGTATCGAGAACATCAAGTAGAGCAACCTCTTCGTCGATAACGCACTGCTTTCGGTACGAGTCTGTAATTGATCAAGAGTCAGTACAGATCAGGATGTGAGGTGGTTATCACGCAACTGTGATTAGAGTTTACCAACCTTCGATTGTGGGATCATACTCGTCGACGAAGTGGCTTTGGATCAACTGAATTGTCAAGCAGGATTTACCGACACCACCGCCACCGACAACGACGAGCTTGTACTCTCGCAGGAACTAGATCGGAAGTTAGCAACACAGTCTTGTATAAGTAGATGTGGGCAAAGGTTCCAGAATCCGACGATAGGTGCGTTGAGGATAGTATTATTTCGCATCGTACCTTCGTGTTCGTCGCCATTGTGATTAGAGTTCAAGTTGCGCTCTCTACGCTATCTGTTGCTCGGGACGAATCGTCGCAATTAAAGATCTGGTAGGTCGCAACGGGATCGAATTGAGAGGCGAATAACCAAGGACGACGGCGAGGATCGAGTGGGAGAACGCTGTTTGCGGGCGAGACGATGCGAAGAACAAAGGAAGAAGGAGAATGAACGATTTGCCGCTGGAGCGAGCGGATTCTAGCTCTGAATGTGTGGAGAGAGAGGGAGAGTCGATTCGGATGGGCCAAATGGGTTCGAAAAAAAGGTCAAAGCAGAGGGAGTCGAGGGTAGAGAGAGAAGAAGAAGGGGAACAAGGCCTGAAAGGGGAAAGTGTCGAAAGGCCAGGGTAGGAAAGCATCCTGGAAGGGGAGCAAGGGAAGGGGCGGAAGGGGGTGTCTATGGATTGGGAGGAATGAATGGGTCATGGCAGCAAGGTGAGTACTAGGTACGATTTGATTGCTTTCGGTTTGACTAATTCAGGGACAGCTCTGAAGCCAAGACAAGGTACTAGGAACCTTCTTCGACATTTCTCTGGCTCAGGTAGGTACTACTGGGTGTTTGCCATTGCTCTTTTTTTCTACTTATGGATAGGTAGACAAGTAGCCAGTAAGTTACGTGATGACCAACACGGCTTCAAGGAATCAATAATGAGTCCATCCATCTTAGATCAAGGAATAGACGGGAGCGGCTTTCTCATGACCAGGCTCGCCGTGTCCGATTGACAGCTGAAAGTAACTTGTGCTCAAGAAGCGCTCAGTGCGCACCCGGAGCACCAGCACCAGCACCACAACCTGCCCCACGGCTTTCTAGGTGGTGGTGGTCAATGTCTCTGGGCGCTCCCGAGCGCTGAGATGGGTGGCCAGGAAGGATGGATGGATGGATGGATCACTGGAGACTTCCCGTCCCGTCCTGTCAGTGGATATCTAGACCTTTGGGGGACACCCGACGGCCGGATTGGTCGCTAGGGTTGATAAAGCCCAGCCTCTCGAGGGAGAAAGGGTAGTGTTATCTGCCTGAGCAAATAAATACAGTAGGGGCAGGCCATAATATGGCAGAGCAGTAGCTTACCGTGAACATTGCATGGATGAATGGGGGGATATGTTCTACAAAATCTAGAAATGCCCGTTTGTGGCATAGGGGCCAATGCTCTGATGTTGGTCATGACAAGAAGAACCTATCACCTGTCTACAGCAGCCTTACCACAAAGCTCAGAGGCGCCGACCATGCCAATTTGAAGAAGCCTCTGTTCTCCGGAAGAGAAGTATCGACGGTATTACAACTAGAATGGCTGGAGGAACCAACCGCCGGGGGGGCGGGATTGGCTAGGTAAGTTAAGCTAGTGCTGGTTCAAGAGAGATGGAAATGAACTGGTCCAGGCCTTGCCTTACTAGCCGGTCGCCTCCGTCTCTTCTTCGACTCATGATGGTGAGAGATATCGGACTGGACTGATCATGCCAGCAGCGGCAACTCGGTGTGTTGAGGTTTTTTTCTTTTTTTTTTTTTTTGGCCCCAATGGGCTGCTGCTGCTAGCTAAGGTATCTTGTGCATAAGAGAAGTAGTGCAGGCCATCAATCACCTCGTAGTGGCTTCTGAAGAGCCCTCCCAGTATCAAGAGGTTGGGGGAGGGGTGTCTTTTAAAGTAAAGTACCTAGCGTGGGTCGAGCCGTGGGTGAATGGCATCTTTTACCTTATGGATCCATTGCTTTTCCCGGGGGGTCCCTTGCTGTGCTTACTGTACTCTTGAGCAGTGAAGCTCCAGTTCTTGCTGAACAATTGGCCTTCCTCTATGTAATTCTGCAAGGGCAGCGGCTGGCTGCGTCTGCTCTGCCAATCGTAGGCACACTGTAGCGTGCTATGCAGTTGATTGTGCATTGTCCTGCATGTATCGCGCAGCTCTTTTCACCGTATCCGCGTGCTTGTGTTCCCGCAGCGTACACATATGCTATATGCTATAGTTGATGGCCTCTATCACAAACGACTGCGTACCTATACATACACTGAGAGTGAATGCTTGAGGGGGTGGCAGCAGAAGTGGGCGAAATAGGGGCGATTAATAAGTCCCTGAATATGTTCTTTTGCCAGCCAGGGTCTTATGCCCTCACCTCGATTCATCACAGCACCGAGCTACGGATACCAGTCACCGACAGCGACGGCGACGAGGGTGCAGATCCATAACGGCTAATCAGGGCACTCCTCGTCTTGGGCTGTGATAAGTCAATCTCTACTAAAGTTATTCCGCGCTTCTTTTAAACTATGGTTCATAGAACAAATTAGCCCGTTCTTCTGACCCCATCGATGGTCTTACTCGCTAAGGCAGGAGAATAGGCTGCGGAACGCCCCCGAAGAACGCCGGCGCCGTGACCCCAGCCAATGTGCGTAAATGAGGCCGACCATCCATCCATATTATTATTGCGACTGCCGTCCTGTCCTGTGTTCTCCATCTTTTGTTTGTTACTGTCTAGGTACCTAGGTAACCCAGACATTATTCCACAGCTTATAGACCAGA
The DNA here is from genome assembly GCA_013184455.1 of Fusarium continuum. NCBI lineage: Eukaryota > Fungi > Ascomycota > Sordariomycetes > Hypocreales > Nectriaceae > Fusarium > Fusarium continuum. The sequence continues at coordinate 155,224 of JABCKB010000276.1, forward strand.
CAAGACGAGATATATGCCCGTCCTTCGTTAAGAAATTATGTATTTTTCTATTATTGCCTGGATACGGATAGTTGAGCGAACACTCATTAAAAATTCGCGCCCAGATACGCACTTGTCACTCGAATTGGCCCATCCAAGCGGTCGCTGTCACCATCACCATCCATCACCGTGACCAATGACATGCTATTCTATGGCCCAAGCGCCAATACCTCAAAGATCGAGCCGCTCCTTGTGTCACGCACGATTCAGCCAACAACAGGAAGAAGAAAGCTTTTCTCAGCTTGTCGCCCCAAAGATGATGACATCTAGTCTATCATATTTCCAGATATCCTCTCATGCCTCGATCTTATACAGATCAGCTCTCTGTCCCCTTCCTCAGTTCTAGGATTCCCCATCTAATCGCCGTGCCCCTGGGCCTGGGCCTGTGGCCTGGCGCCTGGGGACTGGGAATGGGGTGACAAGTTAGACAAGTAGACAAGCTCCGATGCTCTTAATCTCAACCAGTTTAGTTCGTGGTCCGAGGTCCAGGATCATGGTTCTTGAAGACAGGGCGTACAGAGAGATGCTCGTCTTTTTTCTCTTTCGCTAAAGCCCACTTTGATGACGACGTGCCTGTCTGCTGCCACCCGTATCGATAGGTGCATGCAACTCACGCTACATGTACGCTCCATATCATGACAACTCAATTTTCATAAGTCTCAAGTCTCGGGGTGCGACAGCAATGCATATGTAAAAAGCAAGACCATTGAACCCCAATGAAAACTACTGTATTGCGCAAGCCAAATGCAATCTCCTCAACCGCATATTAGGCTAATCAAATACTCACTCTTCCTTTACAGGTCCCAGTCACTCAAATGACTCTGTACCTACAAAGGTTGAAGTTTCACTACATCTGCGGCTTCCGTTGTGGTGATCCCCAAACACTTGCACATCCAACGTTGCAGCGACCAGCCGCTTTAGCAGGGTGAACGATGGCACCCATTCAGCACGCTGTGCTACTAGCGTTGGCGCGTTTGAGGCTGTTGAAGATGAGACGGTGTGTCGAGAAGATCAATACCGGGTAGGGGTTTAAATGGCGATGCATGGGTGTCCAGGAAGATAAACCGATCTGATCACCATGACATGGGCAAGTGCTTTCTCGAGACATTACGTCCTTGTACAAATGTTACAATCTGATACTGCGATATGCCCGTTCAATGAAGGGTTGTCCGTGGGGTTTAGGTTTAGTCCTATCCGGACCAAATCAATATTCAAGAAACTTATTGACGACGTATGAACATATCGAGTAAACCAATCACGCATTTAACTCGCAGCACATGATAAACAATTCAAGCATTTGTCAACTGCTTAACCTCTTAAGCACCATTAGCTGAAACACAGGCTCTCGTGGGATGGGATGTAGACTGACTCTCGGTCAAGCAAAAGGGTTAGGACAATTGTTGAAAAGATAAACGATGGTTCCCAAATGCGTATCCATCTTACCCTAACTTTCAGAAGACTTTTGAGATTGGGCTGGAGGGCTGCAAACATGGCATATTTGCTTGGCAATCTGGTGTGCCTGTATTATCCACCGCGGCTCTTCCCTAGGGCCGCAACATCACCATTGTTATTAGTATTCCTTGCCCTGCAATAATCAAGAGTAACCACGTCCTTTCACTTCATAAGCGAGCGACTGCTGTATGCCACCAGCCCCGAAGGGCCAAGTGCGGTCGGAGAGATGCTCCGAATTTCTCACATGCAAGAGTTTCAAACCGCTTATGCAAGCAAAAGAGCCATGATATTTTGCCAGAGCAAGATGTCTCTTTATAGCATGGAAGCGCGACGTTATGAGGACGATGCTTGAAGAAAACGAGAGGAGTCGTGACATGCGGCTCCAGTTTTAGGTATGAGGTGGGTCCTGTCAGAGCTGCAGATTTGCACGTGACTACCTATGCTGGAAGAGCTGTAAATTGACATCTGCTTGAGAAGACCAACACCATCAAACTTTATTAAGCGTTATCACCATTAGTATTCACAGAACGGTATTGAATTTTTGATCCGGAGTATCTTATCCGTGCCCTCTCTAACTACGGATAAAATTCCGTCGTTTCAATTCTTTCGGCCGACTGCAAGCTACTTGCCAGAGCTTGGCACGATGAAACCATACGCAAAAACCCATGCAGCCAACTTGAACTTTACTGCTCTCACTGCCTACCTTGTTCGGCTTCTAGAACAAATGATGTCTGTTGTTCCTGTGTGCCTGTATCCGTCTCCACCGTCTATGTTCCACTTGGATTTGTCTCTTGGTCGTCAATAGCGACAGCCCCTTTTCGGCAGATTGCTCTCCGGTCTTAGCTCTACATTTCAATCTCCCCCTCAGGCGCACTCAAGGTCCGGCCTTTGATCTCGACGCCGATCATGTCACGAGCCTTGCTATCGCTGCTACATACGATGTGCCCAAGACAATCCCTCTACTCCACCTCCACCTTGTCCGTTGTCAGTACCCCTGGTCTTCAACGCACCCCAGGTTCCTTGCAGCGTGCCATTCCACGATGCGCGAATCACTTCCTAGCTTCACCACACGGATGTGTCTCATCAACAATGTCAATGTTCGGTCGGCGATCTGCAACGCAACAAAGCCGCCAACCCCTCTTCTTACTTCAAATCGTATGATTTGATGTCCTCAGCAAGCAAAGCACACTAGGTGAATACCACGCTGTGGCCCCTCAGGCCTTGGGAAATGGGACTCAACTCCGCTTCATCGTCTTACGTATCTCGGTTGCTTGAAGCTGGCCAGCCCTAATGTCAGTCTGGTGCTACTGGAACACAGAATATCCTATGTTTTGTACCACATGATATGTGTTATGTGCTGGCAACAAGTGTTGAATCTGGCGGGCGCGTATTTTGGCCGACAATAGCAGCAAATTCTATCAAACTGCCCAAGCTGAGCTGACCTACATGCCAGTGCGGCATAAAATTTCAAGGCAGAGTTCCGCTTTGAGATACAAACTTTCTAGGCGCCAGCTCCTGCAATGATGTACCCTATCTAAACGAAAACCGCCATGATCGACGAGACGAATGGGCTTGGGCCGTTGAATCACCGAAAGTTTTGAGCCCGTGCGCCATTATCAGGCTACTCCGTACACATCCGATTATTCTATAAAACCTGTCTACATATATCCATGGGTACTACTCTGTAACCAACAGGCCGTCCAACCAAAGGCGCCTCTTCATGGCTGCTTAGACGGATGTAACTGTCGCCGAGGCTCCTATTACCCTCCATCAGTAGTATACCTAACTCGGTGAAATTTCAGTTCTTCTCAAGGTTTCTGAACAACCTGCTCTACTATATCCTTATCAGCGTCTTCGGTCGCCTCCTTTTTGATCTTCTTAGGGTCTTCTTCTCCGTCGCTCTCGGCGGTAACTCGCAAGCCCTGAATGCCAGCTTCTACTTCGTCGACAAGACTTTCAAGGTAGTCCAGGTCCCTACATCTACGTCAGCATTCATCGCCAGACCACTTGATATCAAACTCTCCTTACCTTCCAACGAGAGTAACTGTGTTGTTATTCTTGCCCCAGCGAGGGTAGCTTCCGACTTTGACACCCTGGGGTCCAACCTTGGCAGCTAAAGTTGTGAGATAATCGGCAACGCCGCTCTCAGGAATTGGTGTAGAAAACAGAACTCTATGGGTGCCCTTGCCTTCAGGATCAGTGAGCCGTGGCAGTACGTGGGGCTTCAGTCCTTCGAGAAGTCTCTGGACTGTTACCTAGTTAGCAGAATAAACAAACATGATCGAGGACATCACCTACAAAGTCGGGGAATTCCAGGGAGGATATGGATGTTTCCATTTACAACTGCCACCGGAACCCAGAGATCCTCGTGGGGGAAGAGGGCCTGCTTCTTTAGATCCCGAGACTCGTCTGTCGGCAGCTCAGCCATGCGAAGCTTTGCCCTCCTGGCTGGTGAGTCAATGTCCCAATCGAACTTGGGTTGGTTGGGATGAGGCTTGGACAGTTGCTTCATCTTTTCAAAGGTCTCTTGGTGCAGCTTGAGAGGTAGGTTGAAGGCATTGGCAATAGATTGATAGGTAATATCATCATGCCTGAGATGTTAGTGATTGCAAGATTGGAGGTCTGGTAAGTTCTTACGTAGGACCAATTCCACCGCTGAGTTATGTTAGCTATCCATTGTTATGACTATATTTTTGTAGGACTTGCCTTGTGACGACAAAGTCGTAGCGGTCACTCATTCTCTGAACGGCCTCGACGATCTCGCCTTCATCGTCCTCGATAACCTCGATCCGCTTTAGATTCTATACTTGTTTAGTGCTGGTTTATGCGATGCAACAGTTGAGCTTACAATTCCGAGGTTAAAGCACCATTTTGCAAAGTAGGCAGAGTTGGTCTATCTGCATCAACACCGTTTCTGACCTGCTCTATAGCAGAATTACTCACATCAACAGTCTGAGTTTATAACGTTAATATTGTTCTTTCACTGCAGGGTATTAAAGTAAAATTGAGATATACCTTTCCGCCCAGAACCTCATCGCCAATGATCAAGCAGGCGGCTGTAGAAATAGTGCGCGAGTTGCGCTCGTCCGCCGATACAGGAGCCATGGTTCTTCCAAAGGCAAATCGTCTAGTGTTGTTTGCGACTGGAGCTGAGAGATGCCTTGTAATCTGCGAGATGCGGGAGAACATGGACAGTCAAGGATGATCTTAATAAGAGGTTAAGAGTCAAGTGATAGCTGGATAAATCTGCACGTCTCTTTATTGATCCAATGTCGTCTGGGCTGTTTGGATGGAGTTCAACAGCTGTACGGATAGATGACGTTGACTCGCTGGATGATGGCGGGACAATGTGGGGGGCAACTGTAGGTACCTTAGGTGGGTACTACTTTGCGGCGGGGAACTTCACCAACGACTCGGTCAACCTAAGCCCTGATAACTGCTATACCTACCTGAGGTAGTCACAGCTATCAAAGCTTGAAGACAGTCACAAAAGAGCTTTCACTCTTTGACAGGCCATATACAGAGCCTCACAATGGTACATTCACACGCTCATCTTCATCATTCTCGATCCGCCCGCTGACAATATGCGCGCAGGCGTCCGAGTCACGACTGTATACCTTTTCTGGAGAATCCAAGGACCACCTCCGCAAGTTTCGCCTTACTACTTCTCGAGCCAAGGGCCCTCAAGCTGTTATCTGTATGTACGTCTCTTGTTGCTACATGGTCGTCCATGTCGTAATGCGCTCTGCTGACCACTCCTCCTCTAGACTTGATTGATAAGAACACCTACGAGATCCGACAAGACGAAGACAAGACTGTTTACACCTCCTTAGAAGAGATTGGCGACGACCTACCCGACCATGCCCCGCGTTTCGTCCTCTTAAGCTATCCTCTAACCATGGTACGTCCGATCGAGCCTCCACCAGGAATACATGATACTGATACATGTACAGGGCGACGGACGATTGTCTGTACCATATGTACTTCTCTTCTACCTCCCAGTCACATGTAACGCTGAGATTAGGATGCTCTATGCCGGCGCTAAGGAGTTGATGCGCAACACGGCGGAGGTCGGACGGATTATCGATATCGAGTCGACGGATGATTTGGAAGAGATTCCCGACAAGCTCAAATCGGAGTAATCAAGCCACGCAGACATACAAGAAGGGGCACACGGCGCGGTAGCGAAATCCATTTATCATGATCTACATAACAGCGTAATGTCAAGAAGCATGCCTACTCATCTGGCAGTACATCCTGGGTTTTCAATCCCAACTGCGTCGCAACGTTCTTGACTACTCCTTGAAACGCGACGCATGCCGGACTATCTGGGAACGAGTCAAAGTAACTCTCGCCGTAATCACACGCCATCCTAATTCTGGGGTCCAAGGGCACTGATCCTAAGAAGGGAATGTCCATTTCCTCGGCCAATGCGCGCCCGCCGCCTGTGCTAGCCTTGAAGATTTGGCTCTCAATTGAACACTTGGGGCAAACAAAGCCGCTCATGTTTTCTGCAAGACCTAATACCCTGATACCAGCCTTGCGGCAGAAGTCGATCTCTTTTCGTACGTCCAGGAGTGATACTTCTTGCGGTGTTGTAACCATGACGGCACCATCGATCCCGCTCCCCTTAAGGAATGAGTTAACACTGAGATGTTCGTCGCTTGTGCCTGGTGGTGTGTCGACGAGCAAGAAATCCAGATCGCCCCATTCTACATCTTTGAGAAACTGCTTGATGAGACCGTTCTTCTTAGGGCCCCGCCAAATGACAGCATCGTCCCGGTTCGGCAGGAGAAATTGAATACTCATAACAGAGAGGTTGTCCATGACCCAAATAGGTGACCATCCGGTACCGCTAACATGCACCGTCTCGCCCTCGACGCCCATCATCTTGGGAATGCTGGGTCCACAGATATCGGTATCCATGATGCCCACTGTGTTGTCTGGATTTGTCGCAAAGGCGTGCGCCAGCAACGATGTAAATGTACTCTTGCCCACACCTCCCTTGCCGCTCAGCACAAGAATCTTGTGCTTGACATTTTCCAGACGCGCTGAGATGATGGGGATATCGGGGTCAGGGCCCTTTGGTGCTGATGCGCAGATGGCCTGGTTCGGGCACCCGGCGCATGAGTCCGCTTTGCCGGCCTGCTGTGAGTCGGGCCCGACGCAGTTCTGAGGCTCTGGGGCTACGAGCTGTGGCTTCTGCTTAATCGGGTTGGCAAAGACGTCGTCGACGGGCTCTGGTGCTTCTAGCGACGGTGCCATGGTTACTGTGGTGTGAAGATGCTGCGTTTGGGAGAGATGAGTCGGAAGTGGCGACGTGAGCGCCGAAGCTTAATAATGGCACTAGTGTATGTATTGTGCAGAGTTAAATGTGATCCAGAAGGCGAGAAGACAGCAACTAAATAATCAAGGAATGAGAGTGCATCTGATCCAAGTTTGAGTCTGGCGACTTGATGAGATGTGTTTGTTAAATAACGTTGAATGGAAGTTGGGCTGGTTGAGGTAATAGGGTATCTTTCCCTACCTGAAGTACTATGTAAAGTGTCCACGCTGATTCGTTGCTTAGCAAGCGTCGTATATCGCCGTAGTGTAAAAATCACCTATTGAATTAGTCAAGCCTGAAAGCAACAAATAGATACCGGGTAATTAGAGAAAGGTTGTTGTGTGCTGGGGTGTAATGGGTATTTGTATTGACATGCTATTAGTAGTAGAAATGCACACTACTATGATAAGTATGAGATCTTGTTGTGACATTTTGAGTGTGAGTGTTTATTCGCAATTTGATATTCGAAAAAAAGTTAACAAGGCAACTAATCTTCTCCGTACCACAATCCTCTGCAGGCCTCGCCGCTATCATACAGGACTGGCTTGTATTTTCTCCCTCCTCATCAGCATTTAAGGACAATGTCAAACCTCGAGGCAGCAACATTGTCTATATGTTCGCGACTGACGCAATGCATCAAGAATACGTTGAATAAGCTGCAGCTAGCTTCCATCCGAAAGGGGTTCTGGCAGCGGCAGCGCGACAGATTCCAGTGGACTATTCAAACAATCTAGAAGATTCCTGAAGGCTACCGTTTCAAATCTGGTATCCCTCATTTTTGGTGATGAGCTATCCTTTTTCTTGCCCTTGGTTCTCTGTCGCCGGATATCGGAGACCGATGTGCCTTAATTAAACCCATCACAGCACTGCGGATGGCGGGGTACTGTTGAGATAAGATAAGCCGCCACCCCGCGAAGGTTTTTTTTGTGAGCTGAGTCTGTCCCTGCGACACACTGCGATCGCCATCTCCAACTTTCCCGATACCCAAATATGTCGCCTTCTGCTGATACACCAGAGATCTCCAACTCGGCCGACTCTACGGTCTTGAGCTTAAGGAAATCACTCTGTTCCGAGGACACACCTCTTCCTATCCGTTTTCGCGCCCTCTTCTCTCTAAAGCACGTTGCGACCACCTCGGACGACGATGCTACAAGGGTCGCGGCTATTGAGGCTATCGCCGCTGGTTTTAATTCGCCTTCTGCCCTGCTTAAGCATGAGCTCGCATACTGTCTTGGCCAGACAGGCAACGTTGCTGCCGTCAAGCCTCTTCGTCAGGTTCTCGCCGATCTGAAAGAGGATCCCATGTGCCGCCACGAAGCCGCCGAAGCGCTGGGTGCCCTGGGATGGGAAGACAACTTGGATATTCTCCGTGAATATCGAGATCGTAAGGAAGAGGATATTAGCATCATTGAGACCTGCGAGATTGCTATTGAGCGGATTGAGTGGGAAAACTCGGAGGAGCGTCAAAAGGAAAAGTTGCGCCCTAGGTTCGTAAAAGTCATATTTTGGGTCGCCCCTGATTAACGTTGTATTCTAGTGACTTTGCCTCTATCGATCCCGCGCCCCCGATGCCCGAATCCGAGAAGGAAGCTGAGGTTGAGGAGCTTGGCCGAAAGCTCATGGATACAAGCCTGCCCCTCTTCCTCCGGTACCGCGCCATGTTCGCCCTTCGAGACCTTGCCTCACCCCCCGATCTTCCTACTGCTGTCCCTGCCGTCCTCGCTCTTGCAAAAGGACTCGCTGATTCGTCCGCTCTGTTCCGCCACGAGATTGCTTTTGTTTTCGGCCAGCTCTCGCATCCTGCTTCTATTCCCGCCCTCACTGAGGCGCTGAGCGATGTCAACGAGGCTAGTATGGTTCGACACGAGGCGGCTGAGGCACTTGGAAGTCTTGGTGAAGAGGACGGCGTTGAAGATACCCTAAGAAAATTCCTTCACGACAAGGAGAAGGTCGTCCGAGAGAGTTGCATCGTTGCGCTGGATATCGCCGAGTACGAGAAGGGTGGGGAGACCGAATATGCTTTGATTCCTGAGGCTGCAGGAACTGCAGCGTGATCTATGAGTGCGCTTGCATTGTCCAGCATTACATCTAGTTGTTTTCATGCCACCTAAAAGTAGAATGTTAAGATTATGTTAATAGAGTGAATGTCGGGTTTCTCACGAGTTGCCGCATTCGCAGTTGTAAATGACTGTTGAGCCTTCGTCTGCGCTGCGCAGCTGGACAGTAGTGTACTTGACCTCTTCGCGGCCGCACTTGGGGCATGTTTCGTGTGCGGTGCTTTCAGTTTGCAGATTGTGCTTCTCAACAGCCTGAACGCTTGACTGCAGCTTCTGTCTCAGAAAAGAGGGGAAATCGGAGGGCTTTGTTTCCGTGACGGTGACTTTCGAGCCGGTATCTGCGCAAACAATTAGAGATGCCGCCAAATATCCTAGAGGCAAACAAACCTCGATTTTCGGCACCGCAGCACTCGCAGCGCAAGACATTTCGCTGTGTTCCTTTTGTCGCGGGCAAAAGATTACCGCAGTCGGTGCAAAAGACAAGTGTTCCAATTGCAGCCATGGTGTCTAGCTGGGCTGACCTTTATACAGTTGAAGGGTTTGCTTTACGTGGAAAATGCGCAAGATCGACAGATTCGGAGACAAAAATTGGCCCAGCCATCACAGGCTAACAGGCTAACAGGCTCAAACGAAGTTGCAAGGGTCATTCGGAAAAACCAACGAGGCCAGAGTGGGGCGGAAGGAACAAACGCTGACTGGTGGCGTACCTGGCGCACAGACCATAAGCTGTCAATCAACCATCCAAGGAAAGTTCAAGCACGCGAGGCTGACCGTGTTGGTTTCCCTAGGCCTCGACCTCGCCGTTTACATTCACCAAAGTGGGCAACAATGCTTTGCTTCATTTGATTACACCGTTCTTTTTGCTTTCGAACACCCCATTCGTATGCATCTTGCGGGAGCAAACTCCAAAAATACGCGCTCGTGGCGTATCTCTTGATCCGCACAGTTTCTGCGAAATTTCCGATGCGCCGTCACCCGTCTGCTCTTTCCTTTCGAACTATGTGATGAATCGCCTTCCCGCGTGCGAGAATGAACAACATGCATCCCAACAATCACGGGAGTCCCCCAAACGGCCTGTTTGCTCAAACGGGGACCCAAAGCAGCAGTCCTGCCATTACTCGCCCTTTCACGTTGCAAGAATCCCTTCCTTATTCACCACAAACCTCGACGATTCCATTTATTTCTGGTCAGTCATCACCAGTTTTCGAGATACCCTTGGTCTAACTCTAGCTAGATATCATCCCCGACCCTGTTCTAGGCTCAGGTTCTCCTGCTCTTCCTCTTACCAACTTGTTCCAAGTTCACGAATTCCACAACCTGAACAAGGAAGCCGCTGGCCAGCACCAGATGCCGCGCAACGTCAAGCAAGCTGTCGACCATGTCCTTCACGATATTAAACCCAGCCAGCGAACGCATTAGTACGGGAAAATTGTTACGCATGATATTGATGATATTCTGACAGACCAATAGCAAGTTTACCTCTATTTCAAGAACCACTTCAACCCCTCCAACTGGCAAGAGCCTTGTTGATGACTTGTCGCCGATCACAAGATCTGTCTTCGATAAAGTGGGAGGCTACTTCAAGACGACAAAGCCTGTTGTTTCTGAGGCTAAACAGCTCAACGGCCAAGCTGGAGGCTATCCGACCCCTAAGCAACGCTCGTCCTCGATCAACTCCCCGAATCCTCCACAGCCGCATAATCTTCCGGCGCATAACTCTCAGGCACACAGATCGAATTCTGTCAGGATCGAGGTTGCAATACCGTCTAAGAGACAGTTTGATCCATCCACGTACATCGATGTGAGGGACATACCCCAGCATGTGCAACAACACCAGCAGCCACAGGCCCAGCCGTTCCCACCGCCTTCAGGACCCGTCGCTCAGTCTCCCGCTCAGACTACCGCTGAAGCTAACCAGAATGCCGCGTTTCGAATTGAGCTCCCTCTTGCGAATATCAATCGAGAAGAGTATGTCGAGGTTGAGGATCGACCGGAGGACCCGCATCATCTGTCGGTTCGAAAGCAAAGCCAGCAAGGCTATTCCAACAGTCAGGATCTCATTGGTGAGAGCCTCGACCAACGCCAACGAAGCGAGGCAGCCCTCCATACCCTCGATAAGCTTATACGCAATATTTTCAACTCTGTAGGGCGATTACTTGCAGACGAACCTGGCTATGAAGAGATCGTTTCCATGTCATCAGACCAAGAGGTTGCTATGACCGCCTCTTCGCAACAAAAATTGCATGGGGCGATTCAGAAGGCGATTGCTCTAAGATGCTTTGACCGGGTTCCTGTAGAGCATCTGGTTCAAATCTTGAAGTTAAGCGATGCTAGCTTAAAACAAGTTGAAAGTCTAGAGATACGAGTTGACGAGACCTGGAACGAGGATGCTGTTGACGCGTGGGTACAGCAGCTTTCAGAAGTGGAGACAATGTTGAAATCGGCTCGTACATGTCTGCGCATCCTCTCGGGTGGCAAGGAGGACAAGCAACTCTATTCGGAGACTATCATCCAGAGGAGCGCCGATACGTTTAGAAAGGTCACGGAGGATATCATCATGCCTCTAGTGGAGCTTCGCCCATCGGGAACTGCCTCAAATGTGTTCAAGCTGCTTTCAAAGAACAAGAAACCCATCACAACAGTCTTTCTTTGCTGCCAAAAGTTGTTTGCGTTACTAGCGGAGCTTGTTACCAAAATTGAGCTTTCGGAGTCCGTAATCAACTCGCTCGAATATACGGCATCTCGCCTCATCTTCATGGAGAATGCCTATTTCGAGAAAGACTCTGTTGTGGGAGTTCAAAAGTTTGATGGCCTCCGCTCTGTTGCAATGGACATGCTTTCGCAGATTTTCTTGATCAAACCTGAACAACGACAAGGCATTATCGATGAAATTCTCACTTCTCTCGAAAAGCTGCCGGTCGGAAAGCAAAGTGCTCGCCAGTTCAAACTCTCTGACGGTGGCAGCATCCAGCCCGTCTCAGCTTTGATCATGAGGTTGGTTCAAGCAAGCTCTGGGCGAGTGGACAATGAAAAAAATGATAATCGCAATAAACTGCTGCGGAATATCAATGGTGAGCAGGAAGAAGGTTCTGATGATGATGATCGCGCACCTTCCGCGGCCAAACAGTTTGTTTCCTCGATTAAGAATGAGGTACAGGGTGCAAAGCAACATGCCGTCGCTATCAAGGACCTCGAAATCTCCGTCGCTCCGCTCTCCGACGCGGCGCAGCGCAATGCCTCGTATGTGATAAGCTTCATTGTCAAACGGGCCATCGGCTCTACCAAGTCTGGCGATACACCTTATCGAAATCTGCTTGATCTTTTCGTCGAGGATTTTACCACCTGTCTTGATTCGCCGGATTGGCCGGCGGCTGAGCTGCTGCTTCGTCTTTTAATGATCATGATGGTGCAGCTTTTCGAGGCCCCCAAGACGGCAGCTCCAGCGAAGAACATGGCATTGGAGTTGTTGGGTGGATTGAGTGCCGCCATTTCCCGCCTCCGTTCCCATGTTCAAAGACTCACGAGCTCTTCTGAGGGCAACGAAGCTGATGAACTATCACGATACCTTGCTGATATCGCCAATCAAGCACTGGAACACAAAGCCCACGTCGAACAGCTCGTAGCCTGGACTGGACCTTACCGAGTCGTTCTGGAGCATGTTCAGAACCGAAGTAACGAAGATCCTCACTTGTCAAGCGCCATATCGTTTCTAGTTGCGAATTGGGCGTCCCAAATACATAGTGGCTACGATTCTTACCCAGAAGAAGACGAAGAGCGAGACGAGGAACTAGGACGCCTGGCTTATCGTTTAAGGATGATGATTGAGGATCGCAGGTGGCTCGTCAACGAGTACACTTTCAAGACTGTGTCAGCAAACCAAGCCAAACTCTCCTACTCAATAATTTTGCTGCGCTCACCGCTTTGCGAAGCATTTAGCAAGATTCTCAACATCTTACTTGGTTCTATGGCTAGCGATCAAGCTACAGTCCGGAGCAGAAGTCTGAAGAGCGTCAACCAAGTTCTTGAGACCGACCCCTCGATCTTGGATGGCGACTCGACCGTCATCGACCTGATTTTGGACTGCACCAGTGATTCATCGATACAAGTGCGAGACTCTGCACTTGGACTACTGGGCAACTGCATGACCATGCGACCTCGTCTTGAGAGCTCATTCACGCCAATGATTGTCAATCGATTTCAAGACAACGGACTTGGTGTACGGAAGCGCGCAATGAAGCTTACCCGCGATATTTACCTTCGCAACCCGAACAAAACGCTCCGCAGTATGATAGCGAATGGTTTGCTGCGCCGAGTGCAAGATCCTGATGAAGGTGTTCGCGACCTAGCTCGTCAGATGATCGAAGAGATTTGGTTCGCGCCATTCTATCAAGACGAAGGGACCGCAGTCTACCAGACCTCACTCAGTGAGCATGTGTCACTCGTTATACAAACTGTCAAGTCTGGTACTGTCACCGAAATGCTTGATAAAGTGTTCCGGTCCATCCTCAAGCCAAAAGACAAATCCTTGAGTGGACCGTTCACAGTTTGCACTAAACTCGTCGACAACATGTTTGGATTGATCGATAACCTTGATCCGGATGATTCTACAGGTCCATCCGGTCGCGATGCGTTGCAGGTGCTTACGATATTTGCCAATGCTGAACCTAAGCTATTCAACTTCGAGCAGATCCGCCTTCTGAAGCCACACCTCGCCAGCTTCACCAAGCCGGAAGAGCTGGTTGCTTTTCGACATGTGACTGTCATTTATCGTCGAGTGTTGCCTACTCTGTCTAGTGTTCATTCCGAATTTCTCACCGAAGTGCGCAACTACCTACTCAAAGCTCTCGCCAAGGTCAACCAAAGAAGCCCATTGGACGATTTGGTCGCTTGTACTCAGGTTGTTTGCGGGCTACTCAACTTCAATACGCCTTTAGTGGGTGCTTTGCTATCCGGCCTGCTGAAAATCGATCAACTACAAAAGAGACCGTTCGATGAGACCGTGATCCACCATATTCGCGGGTACAGTTTACTCGTTGGCATGGTGGCAAAACATTGTAGACTAGACGAGTGGACAAGCATTTTCAGAACCAAGTTCGCCGACTGGAAGGGAGACTCTGTTCCTATGCTCGCCATTGAAAAGCTGGCACCTCTTGTAGCAGCTTCTAAGCCACTCGAGATCCGCAAGTCAGGACTCGATGCCCTCGGATTGATTTGTCAAGCTTGGCCCCGCAACTATGTTGTTCCTAAACTGTACACGCTATTTGATCAAGTTTTCAAAGAGCAGATACCTGCTCTTGAGGTGTTGATATTGAGATCAATCCGAGAGTTTCTCCTCTCTGAAGAGAAACGATCTGAGATTGCAGCGGAAGCGCCAGCTCAGGGCAAGAAGAGAGAGCTAACAGTCATGGGAGGGACCAACTTCGACGATGTCGCCAGTGCCACCTCGCAGAGATTCTTGAAGCATGTATCTCGCATCGCGCTTTCAAGTCAGGGCGAGTATGCTTTTCTAGCCACAGAGGTTCTCGGCAGCATCAACCGACAGGGCTTAACGCATCCCAAGGAGACTTGTGTTACCTTGATGACTCTTGAAACATCAGCGAATCGCAAGATTGCAGAACTAGCTTTTTCTGAGCACCGATATTCACACGAGAAACACGAGACTGTTCTTGAGCGAGAGTATGCCAAAGCAGTGCAGTCGGCCTTTGCCTACCAACGGGATGTGGTGGAAGACACGCGTGGCGCAACAACAAACCCTTTTCAATCCAAGTTGCACTTCCTGATCGAAGTACTCAAGATCAGCAAAATGAAGAATCGGCAGCGCTTTCTCGACAAGCTTTGTGGTCAGTTAGATTTTGATCTCGCCAAACTGGATTCCACTGAGGATGTCCCATCCCATATGGCCTTTGCACGGTTCATCACCGAGAATTTGGCCTTCTTCGAGTATCAGACGATCGGAGAGCTGCAGACCACGGTGAATGCGATCGAAAAGATAGTTACCAGCACAGGTGCCCCTGTCGCTCAAGCTATCGAATCGGAAGTTTTCAATGTTCGTGTGGACACATTGCAATTGGCAGCACCTGAGGCCCCGGTGCCAATGCCTGGAGCTCCAACCGATTCGATTTCCTCAGCAGCACCTCCAGATCTGCAGCCTGCGCCAGCACCGGCGATCGCGTCAACTGTTAAGCCCAGCCGCCTTCGTCAACTCACAACAGCGTCCATCATTCTACTGTCAATGTGGGAGGCACGAACGTACTTGCGCCGGCTCTATGGTATGGGCACGAATCGGCACGACAGCAAGGCAAAGTCATTGGCCAAAGACCTTAACAAGACACCAGTCAAGGTTCAAGGTGTTCACGGAGAGAAGGTCTGGGACGAGATCGAGTCTCACATGAACGGACTTCAGGATCAAGAGCGCATGGTTCAGAAATGTACTGCTCTCGTAGAACTCCTCAATGTAGACAAGGAGTTCAAGGTAGCAGATGATGGAGAACAGATGGACTTGGAACCTACGACCCCAAGTGCAGACGAGGATGAGGATGGCGATGCGATGCTGGAAAGAGGACGCAAGCGAAAGGGAGGGCATACACCAGGTGGACGCAAGAAACGGGCGCGGTCCAGCTCGCAACCACGGAAACGGGGACGACCTCGAAAGAACCCACTACCGGAGCAAGATGTGGACGCAGGCCTTGATGAAGACTGGATTTGACAAGACACTGAGACACTGAGGCGCAAGGCATTCGACATGGGAAATGGTATTGAACTGGCTGGGGCTGATTTTGAACTGAGCTATGAATGCTGGGACAGGCGTTTTCAACTTCAAAGGATGACTTTGAAGAGAGCATTTAGCGGGAAGAGTGGCTTGGCCATCAATGGCATCAATGGGTTTCTGAAGTGAAAAGGGGAGCCAAGAGATGACGGCGGCGTTTTTGGAGCTTTACGGCTTTGCGATTTGATGATACCTGAGCTCATACGCCACGGAACATGTAGCTCACCTTTTGACGCTGATGAGATGAGATTAAGCGCACCATACCTATTAGCTACACTTGCGCATTTGTTATCATTTGAACTTGAAGATGTGGTACCAGAACTTGGTTGAATCGTAGTGCATTGTGGATGAGCGAGACACTTAACTAGGCGATATTGGCCCTGGGACGCAAGAGGACCTCTGTTATGATTGCAGACCGGAACAAACTGGCGATAACAGCTATTGCATAGAGTCTCTTGACTATCTTAAGATATGGCCATCTTGAAGGCAAGTATTTCTCGGAATCAAGACGAGTGAAACATGATGCATGAGTGTGGATGATATTGTAAGTCTTGTTGTATTTCTAGAAGAGTTTATGCTGCCAGATTTTAATCTCGTAAACACGGGCGGAGTTAAACTAGCTCATTGTTTATTGATGAAATTAGAAGTTGATAGTATTGGCTACGACTAGAAAATCCAGCCAAGCCCTTGCTGTCGACAAACTGGAGCTTTGCCATTTGTTCGAGCACATGGTTGTTGCGTAAACTTTCAGCTAGTAAGGCTTTATGCTTAAGATATCTTGTTTTGACCCTCGGCTACCTATCTTACCTACCTACATAGAGATGTCGCTAATCAATGGACTTTCTATGCTTCTTGTCCTGCGTTTAGAATTTAGCAAATGATCACTCGATTTTAGAAGACCGTCGTTTTACGTGTTATAGTAGCACTTATAGGACTTCTACTACAACGCCGAAGTTTCTTCAACGTGAGCATTGTACAAACGCCATGCCTCAAGGCCTAAGATACAGTTTCCCGGATATGATCAGTGAGACATTGTGAGCAAAGAAAGCATCGCTGAACCCGGGGAGCCAGACTGTGCGGAAATGATACGGGAATATGCCAGCCGCGCGAGCGCCAAGATATATGGCCATTGGATAAGAACGATGCACAGATGACATAATTTGAACATGCTGTCCCCTGGTCAGATCGCCAAGAAACAAGCAGATCGCTCGGCATCTCTTGGCCGGCTTGGCGCAGACTAATCCCTGTAAGCATCAGAGACCAACCCTCACCTGGATGATGACGACCCGCAAGAGCAGGACTTTGGTCATTTACTGTAACAGTCTAGATCATTAGCCTCGAACAAGATGTTGCAGTCCAGCCAGTGGCCTGTGGCTCGGTGCAAATCCCAGCTGCATCATTTCTACAGTAGTCATGTACAGCACTGCACTCCAACCGTGTCCAAGTTGCTCGCTGGCTGCGCCGTGGCTAACCATGATGCCAGTGGAACCAGAAGCGTCTAGACACAAACTCTGAATCAAGCTTATTGGAGGACTTGAAGCTCCAGAACAGGAGGAGGCCTCTTGTTCCCTGGTGCGACATTATGCGGAGCTTGTTTTTGTCAATTGCAAGGTGACATCTGGCCGTCCCCTTGACGTGTCTCTAGGTCTAGGTAATAGCCGGCCAGTGACACAAGTGCTATAACTACGGAGTAGTAAAGGGAACCCATTCCAGGGAAATAAAGGGGAAACAGAAATAATAACTGGTGACCTCACCGTTCAAACTGGGCTAACGGCAGAGGAACGGAAATCAACAAAACGGAGCCTACCACCAGCTGGTCCCCGTTGATCGAGCTCTTGGCATTTTCCGTCTCTTTTCTCATTCCACTGTACTGTAGTCTGTACCTTACCTTGCAGTGAGTGGCACGACACGCAACAACTTGGCCGACCCACGTAACAACTTGGACCCCAGTTCTTGGCGATGTCTTCCTGTAAGCTCCCCTTTCCGCACCTTTCACGCCCACACAACCTCCACAGTTGGTTTTCTTTCACATCCAATGCCCTAGGGCTCTTATCTCTGTTGCTATTTACTTACCCACACGACGATAGTTAATCATTTCAACATCAAGCGGCAGGCGCACACTCTCAGTCGTACGAGCACCGATCAATCTTGGAATCCTTTTCGTCACGTAACCTGGAACCGTCGAACGCGCGCTCTCTCCGACGCCGGCCGCCTGGAACAGCAACGAGCGTGGGACGAGGGAGCTGGGGCGGAATTGGCACACGCTGTCACCGAACCTGGACGAAGCAGGCCAGCCAGGGAGTGGTCAGCAGCAGAAACAATGACCGATATGCGGAGAAGTAAAGAGGGCGAATATGACAGAGAGAAAATGATTGGGGGTTCGCCCGTCGATGGAAATGATGATATTCCTACCTCGCAGCGCTCGCTCGTTGGCGAAGAAGGCCAACTACGAAACAGAAAACGGGAAGAGACTCCAGCCGCCACAGACAACCCGGTTGGTTTAGAAAGGAGAAAACTCGAGAAGCGACAGTCGACAAAATTGTTCCGCAAGGTCGAGCCGAAGGAGCCTTTCACCGTCAGAAACCAACTTCAGAGGACCTTTCTCAACTCATATATCAACATCCTCCTCATTGCCGCCCCAGTCGGAATCGCTCTCAACTACGTTCACAGCGTCAACCGTATTGCTGTATTCGTGGTAAATTTCATCGCAATCATACCTCTCGCCGCTATCCTCAGTTTCGCTACTGAAGAGATTGCTCTCAGGACCGGAGAAGTTCTGGGAGGTCTCATCAACGCTACCTTTGGCAATGCCGTTGAGCTCATCGTTGCTATTCTTGCTCTCGTTGACGGCCAGGTCATTATTGTTCAGACCTCCTTGGTGGGTTCAATTCTGAGCAACCTTCTCCTGGTCTTGGGCTTCTGTTTCTTTTTCGGTGGCCTGCGACGTGAGAGCCAGTATTTCAATGAGACCGTAGCCCAAACCGCCGCCAGGTAAGTGTGGTTGAGTACTATTTGCTTTTCACCCGCTAATGTGAATGACGCAGTATGCTAGCTCTAGCGGTCGCTTCCGTCATCGTGCCAACAGTTTTCGATCAAGCGAGAGATACACCTACCGCTGACGTCGCCCGACTCTCGAGAGGCACATCCGTGATCTTGCTCGTTGTGTACGGAGCATATCTCCTCTTCCAGCTCAAGACTCATTCAAGCACCTTCACCAAGGAAAGTCAGAAAGTAGCCGCAAAGCCTTGGTCACGTGAAAAAGGTGGTCCCGGCAATATTCGCCAAGGCGTCATGGTTCCTGGTGCTGTCGTTGGTGGTGGTATGACAGGCCACGAGGAGAATCAGCGTTTGTCCGAGATGCTCATGAATCCCCATAGACTTCCAAAGGCCGTGGACGATGACGATGACGAAGAGGAAGAACCTCAGTTACATATCTGGGTTGCAGTCGCTACTCTCACAATCGCCACCGTCTTGATCGCCCTCTGTGCCGAGTTCATGGTCGATTCTATCGATGCACTCTCGACCTATTTGAGCGCCGAGTTCATCGGCCTCATATTGTTGCCCATAGTGGGAAACGCCGCAGAGCACGCAACAGCTGTGACTGTTGCAATCAAGGACAAGATGGACCTGGCGATCGGTGTTGCGGTGGGGAGCTCCATGCAGGTCGCCTTGTTCCTTATTCCCCTGCTTGTCATTATTGGATGGGGAATGGGAAACGACGAGATGAATCTGAGCTTTGACTTGTTCCAAGTCGCAACTATGTTCGTGGCTGTTCTGCTTGTCAATTACTTGATAGCAGATGGGAAAAGTCATTGGCTGGAGGGTTGGCTTCTCATTTGTCTTTATTCGATCATCGCCGTTTGCTCTTGGTGTAAGTTTCTATCCTGCAAGCTTTACTTATATTTACTGACCACAAAATAGGGTATCCAACTGACTCAGACGAGTAGCCAGGCTCTTTTCGTCGTTGGCAGACTTTGCGAACATGAGGTTTAATTGTTTTATAGTCCAAATTTCCTATTTCAGCATTCACACGTGGCTACCCGCCTCCGCCCCCACAATTCTTTCTGCACTACTGTAGTCTCATAAGAGGGCGTAAGGCTTGCTGTGGGGCGAATTTCGACGAATAGCCAATCAAGATAAGGAAAGAATAATAAGAAAGACTTCAACGTTCTTGAAAGTCAATAGCATCCAGAAAGTACGCCTTACCACTCGCCGACAGGGATTAAGACCCACAAGCCTTACGCATCCTTTGCGAGATACTATACTTCCGCAATCATTCTCAATCAAGCATATACATGGAAAAATTACCCTGAACTCAATAGTATCTATTCAAGGAATGCACCGATATTATCGTTGACGCAAGGGAAAGAACACGAGCGTGAGGAGCGATAGGCGTTAAAGGAAGGGTTAATACTATAGCCGAGGATATCTGTACTAAGACCGAGATTTGCGAGGCTCTCATTGATGTTATTTATCGAGGAGGTTGAGGTATAAGCAAGTTGATATATGTATGCTTTCTTATTGTTCAGATATACTTCATTCAGTGTATATTCACATCAGTTCATACTAAACGTTTTACTTAAACTTACATCTACATCCATGTTCCTGCACTTCTCTAACGTCATGCAAGTCTAAGCTGAGGCCAATTATGCTGTAGAGAGGAGAAAACGAAAGGAACATACCTGAACACTCTGACTTGATCCTCGCTTCTGTGTCAAATGAGAAGACATCACAAACAGCTCTAAAAATTTGGGGCTTCTCATGGGAGACGTTGCGAGAGCAATTAACGTTTCGCGAACGCAAACTGAAAACTGGGCTTATCCAAGTAATATACTAGACTCTTAAAAACCCACAAGCTGATACAGGTGATCCATCATGTTGACTGACGCCTACTTTAATACAGCTATTGTCAACAGCCAATCATATTACATAGTGAGCTTACTGTATTGCCAAGCTTCCAAGGTTGGAAGGCGGTGGCCTAATTCTGCCGCTGCAGCCGACCTCGTCTTCCCAGTTCCTTATAGTGCTAACAACATCCATTTGCGACAAGCGATTCTTCACCAAAAGCCTCGCGATCGGCTTCGTCAATCGAGTCAATCTACTCCGGCCAACATGCGAGCTACAGAATCGCATCGCGCCCTGTCGAATCTTCCCACACAGTGAGCGACAGCCCGATCCCATGTCCCGAAATGGTAGCTCCAAGAATCCGGTCCCGCGCAAGGGACCGCCGCACTGGCGACACTTCAGCAGGTCTAGCTTAGATCGCACCCATACAGAGGTCCCAGCTTCACCCGCGAGCGTATCGACCCATTCTACCATTAAGGAAGAGAAGCGAACAAGAATAGAACGCCGATGTACTGTGACGGTCAATGAGGGCTATGCCAGGGACGAGGTCCTACTAAATTTCGATCTAGTAGGCGCCGATATAAAGCCCGGAACGTTGATGTGTATCTCGACTGTCAAAGATGATTTGCGAAAGACCTCGACCGGGCACGGCTCCAGCAGCAAGCAGAACCAGGATCAGAGTTACGGCTCAAAAGGGATCGCAGGGAACCAGAACGGAGATGGCGCGTGTTTCAAGTATTTCTTTGTCGCAAAGGATATGCCTCAGGAGACAAAGATACGGCATCCTGACGTTGAGGTTTATGTCTTGAAACATATTGCAGATGCCTTTGGAATGAAGAAGGGTTCCCAGGTCCTCCTGACCATGGTAAGAAGCCCCAGTTCATAGCATGCATGATATTGACGGTGGTTGTAGGTGGACGCCAAGAATCCGGCTACGGAAGCTTCTCATGTGGAATTGTCGTTCAAAGACCAATACTTGTCGAGATCAGACATTTGGAGGATGACTGTTGGAGAGTTGACGGGAAGAACCGTCTATAAAGGCCAATCCGTCCTGTTCATGGGCACGATTAAAGCGCAAGTCACAGCAATCTATGTCGATAGCCACAAAACTCACTCTGCTTTTTTTACCCGCGACACTCGGCCCATCTTCCGAAGCGAGTCAGCCAGATACGTACTTTTTATCCAGATGGCCAAAGAGATGTGGGAATTTGACGCCGAAAGCTCTGGTGAAATCATGTTCAACAAAGTCGTGAACGGATTTCTCCCCGCCCTGTTCAAGAGATGGGCCATGCTCAAGGCCAAACACCTGGTTAGCATTGTTCTTTTTGCGCGTGTGGAATACGATACTGGTCTGACTGCTGAGTTCGACAATCTCTCGGGTGACTATTACACGGGCATACAACCATCTGGACTGCGTCGGCCGTACAAGGACTTTTATCGAGTGGTGGTTAGCGAGATGGGCAGCGGAGAGTGGACAAAGATTCTACATCAGTTGAAAGTCGAGTTCAACTTCTTCCGCCGAGACATCAGTTTGCATCACCATAAGCTTAATGCTCAAGCAGCAATCGATGGTCCAGAATCTATCCCCAAAGATACTCCTTCAACTCGCGTCAAGGCTGAATCAACTTATGCCATGTACGGCAACGTACTGGAGGCGATCAACCTAGCTTCATCTCAGTTTGCACATGACCACATTGATAGAGATCTCACCAGGACGGGAATTTCGATCGCAGTCATTAGTCCTGGCTCTGGTGTTTTTGAGGTAGACTACGAGACGCTACGAAGGACAACAGAGGCATTGGTCGGGAACGGTATTGGCATTGATCTAATATGCATGCCAAAGATGCCTTTGCATTCAGTGCCTCTCTTCAAGTACCGCAACCCGCAGTACTCTGACGACCACGGCCATGCTCACCGTTCTAGCTTCTCGAGGTCGCTTCAGAGTCGGGACAGCACACCCAACCACCCTACACCAGTCATCGGTAGCTATCAGTCTCTAGGCGAATCCTTCTCGCCATCCAAGGGCATGAGCCTTTCGCGCCGGACCGATCCCATTTTGTCTATGGCAACAAGCGATCAGTGGTGCTTTGCGCTGCCGCAATGGCTTCATGTCTCGTTCTGGACTGGAGCGTCTGATGAAGCTTTGTCGTATGAGGGTATTGCGTTATCTGTGTCCAACAAAGTCGTGCAAGACGACGAAGCTGAGTTCAATATCCGGTGTCGGATGTATGCTCTACAGATGAGGAGTGTTCTCGAGACCAACGAGATCGAAACGACGCCCTTGCAGGTCGACACGCATTTTCCGGCTAACATTACGGAACCGCCTTCTTCACAAAAGTATCGTAATACTGGGATCAACGACACTGTATACATCCCCAATAGACGTCCACCGGAGGGTCTATTTGACCACATCCACGGTTTCCAGAGATTTGTTCCAGACAGACTAGCGCGACCTGGTGAAAAGTCTTTGTGGAAGCAACTCCAAGAGTTTGACGATCACAGGGCCAAGATTTCCAGTAGTCGTAGTCGACATCACTCATCACGACATGCTAAAGACTTGGATGAGATGACGAGAAGGCAATTGGCAGAGGATTCTGGTCTATATGGAACCTCGCTGCCCGAGAAAAAGGCACCAATCCTTGGTCCATCGGCGAGGAAGTTATCTATGAACATTGTGGATGCTGATAAACCTTCCCCCACGGGCCTCAAGAAGAGCGCAGAATCAACTCCGAGGCCTCCCAAGTCAATGACAAAACAACCGAAGCTGATGAGGCAGATTAGTCTTGGCCAACGAGGGTTCGGCATCGCTGCCCCAAAGGCGGTAGTTGCAGAGATCAAGGCCGAAACGGTCAGCGCCTCTGGTGTCACTTCTGGTGAAGCAAGACAGCCGTCGACGCCTAGAATTCGCCCAGAACTACGCCCTAGCTCTCCTCAAACAATCACCAGTCACCCATCGTCACTTTCCATACAAAAATACCGACTTGAAGCCCCTGACACCATCATTGAGGGAGTGCCTATGACTCCTAGTATTCCCATTCTCAAGAGAAACAATTCTGGAAACCTTGACATGGCTGCGATGCAGTTGAGGACGGCATCTTCAACGATTGGTTCGTCGTTTAGCAGCCGGCAGCAGAAGCGGGATGACGATCGCGATCTTAAGTACTCGGACGCACTTCGCGCTGATGATGCTCAGAAGCTATACACAAACAAACTGCGCGCTGGTGCATTGGGTGGTGCCGTTCAAGATCTCCCCCCGACTTTGTCGCCCACCACCTCTATTAGTCCATGGTTGACGCTGTTGAACCCGTCAAACCCAGAGAGCCTTGCAATCGACGATACCGTTTTGTATAGCAGATGGCAGCACGTCTACCCTCAAATCGGCCAGATGAAGGTCCAGAAATGGAAAGCTCTCTGCTGCCCTGCCTCGGTCCCATTGACAACAGAATACTTCCCCTCAAAGACACAGTTCGATACTGAATATCATCGTCATCCGTATACTGTCGAACAAGACGCAGACGACGATATGGTTGAGGAGCCCAAATCGCGTCAAGAGTTTATCCAAGAACTGATCAGCTTGAGATTTACCCAGGGTTTCCAAGTTGTGGTTGGCCCATGGGTTGCCCGGGCGTTTGGACAAAATTCGATGAAGATTGGTGACATATTCTCTCGGGATCAACCTTTGGAGGATGGCACCAGTATCTTCATGTCAGTCGGCAACAGTATTCATCAGCTCTCGTGCGTCAATGGTACAGAAGTCGAGGTGAACATCTTTATGCGAAAGCCAACGGATACCTCAATCATTTCCCAAGGCTTCTCGCCGATTTACAAGCCCGCCATCCGTACTTTGCGAGATGACACTTACGAAGCGCAAGAGATTGATATTCTCACGCCTCGCCCTGATCGTAACTGGAACATGATTGACTCATACATTGCCGGGCATCACGACGAAATGATGGATAGCCTTCGCTTCTGGCGTGCAAGGTTCGTCCTCATTCCTGTCTTGCGAAAGGATGTCCCGGTGGCAAGGACGCAAACCGGGGACCATGCTGAAGAGGTGCGAATCGAGGGCATAAAGCGCCTTGCACAATCCTGGCAAAAGTACCGCTATATCCCTCCATCTGAGCGAAGATATCATTCAGTTGGTCAGCAGAAGCGACGAGACCCTAACCCTTTAGACATTGTATACAAAACAGATGATCCCTCCGTAGTGATTGCCGCTGAGGTCGAGACACTACCTCTCACTGAAGGATTGGAGGGTACTAATCGGAAGGGACTTGTGTCGGGCAAAGAGCGCTTCAACAAGTCTAACCTCAATCTGTCGATCCTGGCCGATGCTATGCAACAACCTGTCGAGAATGGAGGCGTCAGGTTGCAGAACCGAAGATGGCACCTTCGTCTCTACTCTGCCTCTTTCATCGGATCTGATATGGTGACGTGGCTGCTGGACAACTTTGAAGACCTCGACGCCCGAGAAGATGCGGAGGCTCTAGGCAATGCTTTGATGGCACCGGACGAATCTAAATCTGGAAATCCCAAAGACAAGGGACTCTTTGTTCACGTTGAAAAAAGACATCAGTTCCGCGATGGCAACTACTACTACCAGATCGCCAGTGAGTTTGCTAAGCCTCATGCAGGATGGTTCAACACACGACGCGCTCCAGTGCCGCCAACACCGATTCTTGAACCTTCCAACAGAGATTCACCTCGAACTCTGATGTCGTCTCGCTCCATCGACGAAGGCGGTTCTCCTGCATCAACATCCACAACGCCAACTGTATCGCTCTCTCACAACGGGAAACGATCTAGGGTGGTGTTGAGCAAAGTCATAAAGTACGATGTGGACCACCGCAAGCGATCATACAGGCCAGAAAGGATCGACTTGCACTATGACCGTCTCCACAACCCCGACAGCTGTTACCACATTCGCATTGATTGGATGAACGTAACTACAAAGCTTGTGGAAGACGCAGTTGAGGGCTGGGCTCGAGAGGCTAGTCAGTATGGCCTGCGACTTGTCGAAGTGCCTATCAGGGAGGCATGTACCATCACCGAGACAAATCCCTTCAGAAAACCGTATCGTATCAAGTTGGCGGCTCGCCCTCCGGATCAGAGGCCCGAGACGTACATTGACCCCAACTCCTTGGGTCCGACCACGTCTCCAAACAAGCACTTTTACCAGACCGCTATCCTCAAGAAGTTTGATTTTGTTCTGGATATAGAGGCTGCGTCCAACTTCCCTAGCAACGTCGATGTGAGCTACTCTTGGGGCAAACCTGACGACAAATACACTCAGTACATTCACCGCAGTGGTACTCTCCTTGCCGAGATCACCGACGAGGGCGACCTCCTGATATTGGCAAATCGTCTGTACAGTAACCGGCCTACGAATCCCCGCGACAAAGAGATTCGCTCGGCAGATCCACCGCCTTTGATTGAGCGCGGCGGTCGTATGTCATCCTACGGCGCCTACTCAACCTTTGGAATGACAGAGTCATCGACATTAGCATCGCCGCTCCTTAAGCCAACACACTATTACCACTCACCTGCTCTCAAACCAGTCGACCAACACACTAAACCCTCGCCCACGTCATATCCTGATCCTGATCATCTCAAGACTGAGATCGACGAGTTCTGCAAGGACAAGGCAGCACTCGAGCAGTTCTACCAAGAAGCCATGGAGAAGGGTCAGGGAGTCCAGGGCACGCCTGCGACTGCAGCGGTCCCGACGCCGTTGGAGGCTGTGCCTGAAGCCAGTATTCCCACGCTGGGACTGCCGCCTGGTGTTCTGGGAGGAAGTGATGGGGCGCCGACGAAGCGACTTAATAGTCCTATGTCGTTTCTACGAAGGAGCAGTGTGCAGTATGATAGCGGGTCGAGTCTGACTGGACGATGAGGGGTTTTATGTATTATATAAGATATCATGATGAATTAGCCATGTGTGAATGCTGGACGTGGATAACTTTTGTATATAGATGTTGGATGGTAAGCTCCTGCATGTCTGACTTCTCATAGAACGACCGTGTAAATAATGAGTAGTTTGACTCTGCTATTTTCCTTCCATGCCTGGTAGGTTTTATCACCAATTTCTAAGTTGCAACAAATTTAGTAGTCTCATTAGACCGTGGAGCTATCGAAATGTTTTCTCAACAAACAGACGTTTTATTAGTTTATCACCAGTGCTATTTCTATCATTGTTTAACACTGGTTCACTACATGTTCCTCGCGATCATTACGGTTCCAGTCGAGTTGACTGAAGCAGAGTTAACTACCCTGCATCTACCACAACGACAGATCAAGAAGTGAGCAACTACGAGAACAAGGTCTTTGCATTTAGTAGCGTGAAGAGATGTAAACTATCGGTCTGATTCTTCGAGAGTACGTGTTTTCTTTGATAGTCTGTCTGTACTAACACATCAGCTCATAGTATCTTCCCACTCACAAACCCCTATTCCCATCAACAAACAACATCAAGTCAAACACTCTGTCGAAACTATCTCTCATCACGTACGTTTGACCACAGAAAACCTGCCGTGTAACGAGAAACAAAAACAAAGCCAGCAAAGACCATGCTTGTAACCCATCTTCGGCTCGGCAAAGCCATTGCTACCCCAATCATCGTCCCGAAACCCGATGACGGATAGCGACAGGAAATAACACCTTGATAAGCTACCTTTAAAGTTGTTGGCCCTCGCTTCTCTCTGATTTGCGTCGGCAAGTTTCTGATTATATGCGTGTGTTTATGTGCATATTAATATAATTGCACGTGTTGAATCGCTGACAACAAATCGCCGCCGTTTGTGACTACGAACCTATGGGATACTGCATAGGTTCTCTATGAGTCTTTGCACCTTCAGTCCTTGCGAGCGCAGGCCATCAGCTACCAGGAGGAATTGCGCTGATATATAAAGTCGACTTCAACTCCTGCTTTCTGGTCAAGTCTCCTGACATCCAAAAGTTCCTAGCTGTTAGCTTGAACGTTCTGAAAAGTCAGCCTCGAAGTCGAAGATAAAACACAATCTATCAACGAGAACCAAAACTCCCAAAGATAGCCATGAAAATATCGAGAAAGCAGCGGCTTGTAGCTACAATATGCATATCGTTTTCGTTCTTTGCCGCCGAGCTAGCTGGTCAGTTTGATCTATGTACCGAAGCCTATACACTGACGGCATTTCTAGTCGGCTTCTATACTCACTCCATCGCCTTAATCGCCGATGCCTTTCACTACGTACGCAGATCCCTGCGACTTCCAGTTCCGGGACTGACGATGAACAGCTTAGCGACTTGATCGGAATCATCGTTGCTCTAATTGCGTTGACGGTACAACATCGCGCCCAGCCAGCACCACAAAAGTACACCTTTGGTTGGCAGAGAGCAACAATATTGGGCGCCTTCTTCAATGGCGTATTCCTCCTGGCGCTGGGTGTCAGTATTCTAGTTCAGGCGGTCGAACGATTTGTCAACATCACTCGTGAGTCTGGGGTTGGTAGGATTTGTGCGATAACGAGACTAACCATGCCAGACGTACAGGACCCTTTCCTGATCCTGATAGTTGGCAGCGTCGGCCTAGCTCTCAATATTCTGGTCATGTCTTTCCTCCACGGTGAGGAAATGTCAAATTCCGCTCTGATGTCTGAGATAATTCACTAACATGGAGCTTTAGAGCACGACCACGAACACGGTCACTGTGCACATGGGCAACACGACCATCGTGAAGGACAACAACATCAAGAGGCCGCCGACCTACCAGCAAACGATACGACTAGTGAGTGCGAGACCCGTTTGACGCCTGTGAGTATTACCTTGACACTTGCTGTGGAATTACCATTGACGACCATAACTTGACAGGTCACAAGTAGCCACCACGAGCACAAACACATGGCCGCGGCCATCAAGTCTCCAGGTAGAGACTTGGGCATGCTGGGCGTCTTCATTCATGTTTTAGGAGATGCTATTAACAATATTGGCGTCATCATCGCGGCGGTGATCGTCTGGAAGGTTGAGGGGCATGGTCGATACTATGCCGATCCCGCAGTCGGAGTCTTTATCTCTCTCATGATTCTCCTATCAGCCATACCATTAGTCAAGAACAGCGGCGCCATTCTGTTGCAGTCCGCACCGAGAGGGATCAGCCTTGAGGACGTCAAGCACGACATCGAAAAGGTAAATAGCAAATAGTCTCGACGACGTTCGCATCAGACGGCACTGAAGCCAAGACTGACAAGCCCCTAGATCCCTGGGATCGAGTCGGTGCACGAGCTGCACATCTGGCGTCTAGACCAGCGCAAATCTGTCGCCTCTGCCCACATCATCGTCGACGGTAGAACCGTTGAGGGCTTTGCGGATAAGGCAAAGATCATCATGGAGTGTCTCCACGCGTACGGGGTTCACTCAGCAACCCTACAGCCTGAAGTCTTAAACTCGAGCCCCGTGACCATGTCTGACAGCGCCCCAGAGTCTCAGGCAACGTTGATCGATACCAATCACAACACATCCAAACGTCGACGGCCACGAGGAGGCGAACAGGATTGCCAGCTGATTTGTGGAAGCTTGTGTGATGGGCTGAGGTGTTGTGCGCCAGTGCAGCTACAGTGATCGGCGGTCTCGATGCAGCTTGCTATCTGTCGTTTTGAATCGGGGTGTCTGAGGAGAAATGAGACAACGACAAGAGGGGTTTGAGAGGGGTCAAGACGTGAGAAGTTGGACCGAAACTTCATCTTCATAACGCGACGATTTGGTCGATCCTCCACACCAGAAGAAAGGGAAGATCCCTGACACGATCGACGGTGACGCAGTCTTTTGCCGCCGTGTAGAAAAGGTGTTGAGAATCAACGCAGCAAGGATAGGCTTTTGAGTGATGACTATCAATCAGTGGGCGAAGCCGGAAAAAGCGTTGATAAAGGTATAGCATAAGCCTCAAAGAACCAAGTAATACGGGTTGTGAGTTGAACGAGGTTTTAATCCATCCACATAGTTCATTGCACTCACACAAGGCCTTGAAAGTAAGGTACCTAGTATGGCCAGTCAAACCAGTCTCAGTATGCCAACCAGATCATGGACTGTCGTGTTATTATCAACCACAGGTCATATATTGCGGTTGAGGCGACGCGCATTTCCACAGGATCGGATCCTTGACACGGTTGAACAGTCAGCCTCACGATGGAATATGCATACGGTAAGTCGCACCACTCGTCTTGGACCCTTGAAGATGCTAACCTCAAGAGGTAAGGCCATTGAGCCAAGCATTAAAAGATCTGAGGCCAGCCATTATCCAAGCCTACTGTAGCATGCAAAAGCCTCAGGGGGACACAAGAAATGACGGTTTAACGGGTTTTCTTTATAATAAAAAAATAACTATACTTAAGTAATTAAATTATATAAAAAATACTAGAAAATAGAGCCTTTTCTCTATTTTATACAGATATATATTTTATATATAGTTTAGTAAGAATTACTAGTAGAAATTTAATTAAAAGTTTAAAGA